>DF363843.1:983-12764 GCA_000787875.1 Solanum virginianum | reverse complement strand
CATAAGGAATTCACTCAATCTTCAAGTGCTCATCTCAATCTTCATCAAGGAATTTTTTAAAGTTGAGGTATGTGGGTTTCAACTATTGGTTCCATTCATCCATGGTGCCCAACCTTTCTCTTTACATAAATTGTATGTTTCTAAGTTGATTTACTTATAGGTCTTACTTATAATAAATTTGACTATGAACTATGTTGGGGTTTCATAAAAGTGTGACTATTTATGAATGGTTTAAGCTATAAATCTATGATCTATTTTGATATTTGATTTGATTTACCAAGTATTGGTGGGTTGATTTACTTTACGTTTTCTTGCATATATTCACTTTTGAATTGCATGGTTTTACACTAGCATTACACACTTGCCAAGTGTTTGACAAAAAGTTTTGATTTTTTATTCTTGAGCTATTGATTATCCATTGTATGACCTATAACTTGAATGACTTTATGATGATGGAAGTAGTGCATATACTAGTTGATATCATGGAAGGTATATATAGTGTTGCAAGTGACCATACCAAGGATGAGGGATATGTACCTCATCCACCTTATTGGGTGGTGGCAATCCCATCCTACCATATATGAGGGTTATGTACCTTATCAACCCTGTCAGGTAGTTGCAATCCCGTACAACCAAAGATGAGGGGTATTTACCTCATCCAACTTGTTGGGTGGTGGCAATCCTATACTACCATAGATGAGGGGTATGTACCTCATTCACCATGTCTGGTAGTGGCAATCCTGTACTACCATAGATGAGGGATATGTACCTCATCCACCTTTCAAGCGTATGCCATGCCTTTGATTTCAAGTACTAAGTTTCTTGGTCTATGATGATGGTCTCTTTCTACACATGTAATATGTTCTATATAAGCATGTTTTACTTCAAGCATTATTCATGCATACCATGTTACTGATATACTATCTCATGCTTATGATTATGCATTTTAATTATGTGGCCTATCTCTTATTGCATTGCATCCTACATACCTAGTACATTCAAACATACCAACGCATACTCTATGCTACATGATGTTACCATGTAGGAATCAGAGGTCCACTTTATCATCTTTCTCCAGGTGGCTTGTACTACCTCTTCAAGCAATCTTGGTGAGTCCTCAACTCTGAGGATGATATCTTTTGTTCCTATATATGCAAGGATTCACTTTATCTTATTCAATGCTTTTGACTATGAGGGTAAGCTCCAAAATTTGTCTTGGGCCCTGCTCAATTCTATGTTTATTGGTGTTATTGGATAAGTTGTGTAATGATACTATGAGCTTTGACTCTTTTCACCCTTGTATGTTTTGAGCTATGAAAGATACCCTTAGTCCCTTTTCCCTTATTTCTATTCTCTTATTGTTGTTTAATTGCTTCGGCAACCAAGGGTGTGTAATAATATGTTAAGAGGCTTGTTTGGAGTCCTTTCGGGTTCTCCATTCGCCGTGTCACGTCTAGGCCTTAGGCTTAAGTCATGACAAACTTAGTATCAGAGCTCTAGGTTGTTAATGGTCCTTGACATCCAATAAACCGTGTTGATTAGAGCCATTTTCATGATTGTGAAGCGTGCCACGACTATGAGTAAGAGGTTGTGAGTCATTTTAGGAAATGTTTAACTTCTTCTTGATCTATGTTGTGTGGTATAGCTAGATCATCTAGGTCTTATTACTAATTCCTAACCATTGCATTTCATAATATTTCTCAGGCTATTTAGGATAGTGATATATCGAATACGAATGTTTGCCAAGGTCGTGACCACCCAGCACAATCAATCGGTGGTCACCCTTGAGAATTCAAATGGTAATAATAGAAGACACAAGGCCAAGAGAGCCCAAATTGGAGGTAGGTATCTATATACCAAGCCCGGGGGTAATGGTGGAGTGACTCGTCCTAGATGCCCAAGGTGTGGGAGAAAACATGATGTCATATGTTTGAGGAATACGGGTGCATGCTATGGGTGTGGTGAGATGGGCCACAAGATAGTTGATTGTCCATATGCTCGAAAAAGGTATAAAGATGGTTGACTTCAAGCACAAGGTGGCCATGTTGATCAAGAGGTTCAAGGAGGTGATGGGGTGGTTGTAAAACCTAGATGCAAAAAGTGTGGCAAAGGCCATGGTGGCCTATTTTTGAGGAAATGTAATTCTTGCTTTTGTTGTGGTGGATTTTGGTACAAAGTTAGGGGTTGTCCTCATGCTCAACCAAAATGTAGAGGTGATAGTCCTCAAGGTCAAGGTACTAATGCAGGCCAAGGAAGAAGGGAAGGTTATCAAGGTGGTACCCCATGGCACAATAAATTTTATGCTCTTAAAGGGAGGTAAGGAGGGGATGAGGTGCTCGATATTGCTACTGGTATGTTAGAATTTTCTTTGACTTTGATGTGTATCCATTAGTGGGTCCAAGTACCACTATTTGTTTCATCATTCCTTTTTTTGCTAGTGGGCTTCATATATAACCCGAGTTGTTGTGTGAAAATTTGGTGTCTGCCCCATTGGTGAGTCTATTGTTGCTAGGAAGGTCCATAGAAATTGTTTCATGGTTATATTGCATAGATCTTGTCTTCTGACCTTGTTGAATTAGATATGCTAGATTTTGATATCATAATTGAGGTGGATTAGTTGCATGCATATTATGTCTCCTTTATTTCTAACGAGCCCGTTCATGAGTGGGAGAGTATTATATGGTGCTCAAGGATAGATTCATTTTTTGTATTAAATCCCATATGTTGATTTCTAATGGGAGTCTTTATCATCTCATGAGGTTAGGGACATTGAGTCCAAAGTCTTTCCTATAGAGTCGGTTAAGGTGGTTAATGAGTTCTTTGATGTCTTTCATAATGAGTCTCGGTGTCATTGCATAGAAGGAGGATTGGTCCCTTAGAATTTGTGTTGATTATCGGTAACTTATTAGAGTCACCATAAATAGTAAGTAAATATGCTCTACAAGGATTGATGATCTATTTGATCAACTTAAAGGGGCTAGTCACTTCTCTAAGATAGATCTTCGGTTCAGTTATCATCAAGTGAAAGTGAAAGAGTGTGATATTCCGAAGACAACCTTTCAGACTAGGTATGGGCATTATGATTTTGTGATTATGTCTTCTGGGTTAACCAATATACCAGCTATCTTCATGAATCTTATGAATAGGGTCCTTAAACCATACCTTGATTTGTCTGTGGTGGTTTTCATTGATGATATTTTGATCTATTCCTATATTAAGGAGGAGCATGTTATTAATTTGAGGGTGGTGCTACAAAAATTGAGGGAAAAGAAGTTGTATGCTCAGTATGAATAATATGAATTTTGGTTGAAAGAGGTTGCTGATCTAGGTCATGTGATATCGGGGGGTGGTATTAAAATTGATCCTAAAAAGATGGAAGTGATTAAAAATGTCCTAGACCTTGGAGTCCATCGGACATTAGAAGCTTCTGAGGCTAAGCGAGTTACTGTTATAGGTTTGTTAATGGGTTCTCTTCTATTAATTTTCCTATGACTTATTTGACTCAAAAGAAGTCTAAATTTGTGTGGATCGATGAGTGTGAAAAGAGTTTCCAAACTTTGAAAGATAAGCTTGTCTCCACTGCTATCTTGTCTCTACTAGAAGGGTTGCAAGGGTTTGTTGTTTATTGTGATGCCTCATATATTGGTTTGGGTTGTGTGTTGATCCAAAATGGTAAGGTGATAGCCTATGCTTCTAGACACCTCAATGTGCATGAAATGAATTATCCTACCTATGATCTTGAATTAGCTACCTTGATTTTTGCTTTCAAAATTTGGCATCATTATTTGTTTGGGGTGCATGTTTATGTGTTTATCGATCATAACAGTCTCCAATATGTGTTCACTCAAAATATCTCAATTTGAGACAAAGAAGATGGTTAGAACTCCTTAAGGATCATAATATGAGTGTGTATTATCATTCTATTACGGCTAATATTGTGGCGGATGCATTGAGTAGGGTGTCTATGGGTAGCCTAGCTCATAAAATGATGGTGGCGAGGAGGTGGCTAGAGAGGTCAATCGGTTGGATAGATTGGGGGTTTGGTTGGAAGAGGTTGACAATGGTGGTGTAGTGGTGGTTGATGGTTCTAAATCTTCATTGCTTAAGGAGGTAAAGGTAATACAAGATCCTTGTTAGAGTTGAAGGCCTTGGTGAATGATGGTAAGGTGGAGGTTTTCTCCCAAGGGGGATATAGGCCCTTAGGTCGCAAAATAGATTGTGTATGCCTAACATTGAAGATTTGAGGAGGTTGATTTTAGATGAGACCCTTTATGGTAGACATTGTAGATTATCAGTTGGGTGGTTTGAACTGGGAGAGATGGCCTTATTGGGTCCAGATTTGTTGATATAGGCCTTATTGAAATTGAGGTTGATTGGAGAAAGGTTGAAAATAGTCCAAAGTCATCAAAAGTCCTATGCCGATGTGAGGAGAAGGGATCTTGCATTTTAAGGTTGGTGATTGGGTCTATTTGAAGGTTCTACCCATAAAGAGTGTGGTTCATTTTTGTAAAAAGGGTAAATTGAATCCATGATTCGTGGGTCCTTGTAGGGTGTTGAGGAAGATTGGCAAGGTGACCTATTAGTTGGAGTTGCATAGTGAAATAGACTTGGTTCTTCTGGTCTTCCATGTGTCTATGTTGAGGAAGTGTGTGGGTGACCCAAATGCTATTGTGTCATTGGATGTTATGGGTATTGTTGAAGATGACTTCACTTATGAAGAAGTTTCGGTGGAAATTTTTGATAGACTAGTGAAGAGGTTAAGGAACAAGGATGTAGCTTTCGTTAAGGTCCTTTGGAGGAATCAACAAGTTGAAAGTGCCACGTGGGAAGCCGAAGTGGACATGAAAAAGCAATATCCCTATCTCTTCCATCATACTCAATCCTAAAGTACTAATATAAGTCCCCTATGTCATTTCAAGTCTTAATTTTCAGCCCTTATATCATTTGCACACATTCACGTTTAAATTGATAAGTTCGTGGTGACTTTGGCACTTATGTTAAGATTTTTGAAATGATATTTAAGTGCATTGTTGCATTCATGTGTGGGCAGAAATTATCTAGTTTACTTCTCTTATAAACATTTCATTGACATTGGGGATGATTGTTCCCAAGGGGAAGATATTGAAAGGACACCAAAAATGCCCGAAAATTTGCCTAAAAAATGCCCATAATCGTGATTTCCATATACCTCAAAATTTGTGCGTGATATCGAAAATCCAACTTCGTATTCTTATTCAGGGGAAAAATTCAATGGGAAATGGGTCTAACAGAGATTTTAGAGTAATAGTAGCAAAATTTAGTTTTTCAAATTTTTGCCAAAACAGTAAGGGTCTGAACCCCTGGTGTGATGCAGCCAAGGCGTGGACTAGTGTATCTTTGTTGCCAGTTTTTTTAATTAGGCCTAAGGTCTTGGGGTCATGGGCCTAAGTTTTACATGCATAAAAACACCTATACTTCATCATTTTTCTACCCCATATCATACAAGACATTCTCCAAAACCTTCTTTAATACTTAGGAAAATATTTCACTCAAAATCAAGGGTTCCAAACTCAATCCAGATCTTAAGGAATTCACTCAAGCTTCAAGTTCTCAACTCAATCTTCATCAAGGAATTCTCCAAAGTTGAGGTATAAGGGTTTCAACCATTAGGTCCTTTCACCCATGGTGCCCAATATTCCTTTTTACATAAATTGTATGTTTCTAAGTTGATTTACGTATGGGTCTTACTTATTATGAATTTGACTATGAACTATGTTGGGGTTTCATAAAAGTGTGGCTGTTTAAGCATGTTTTGAGCTATAAATCTATGCTCTATTTTGAGATTTGAATAAGGGTTCAATTTATATTGTATTAGGGTATTACCAAGTGTTGGTGGGTTGATTTACTCCAAGTTTTCTTGTGTGAATTTGCTCTTGAATTGTATGGTTTTACACTATCATTACACATTGACCAAGTGTTTACTAAAGAGTCTGGTTTTTTATTCTTGAGCTAATGATGATCCATTGCATGACCTATGACTTGAATGTCTTTATGATGTTGGAAGGAGTGTACATACTAGATGTTATCATCGAAGGTATCTATAGTGTTGCAAGTGACCATACCAAAGATGAGGTGTATGTACCTCATCCACCTTGTTGGGTGGTGGCAATCTGATACTACCATAGATGAGGGGTATGTACCTTATCCACCTTGTCAGGTGGTGGCAATCTCATACTACCAAAAATGAGGGGTATGTACCTCATCTACCTTGTTGGGTGGTGGCAATCTGATACTACCATAGATGAGGGGTATGTACCTTATCCACCTTGTCAGGTGGTGGCAATCTCATACTACCAAAAATGAGGGGTATGTACCTCATCCACCTTGTCGGGTGGTGGCAATCCCATACTACAAAAGATAAGGGGTATGTACGTCATCAACCTTGTTGGGTGGTGGCTATCCCATACTACCATAGATGAGAGGTATATACCTCATCCACCTTCCAAGTGGGTGGCATGCCTTGGATTCCAAGTACTGAGTTTTTTGGTCTATGATTATGGTCTCTTTCTACACATGTAATATGTTCTATATAAGCAACTTCAAACATTGTTCATGCATGCCATGTTGCTAATATGCTATCTCTTACTTACGAGTATGCATTATATGGCCTATCTCTTTTTGCATTGCATCCTATATACTTAGTATATTCAAATATACTAACGCATACTCTATACCTACATGATGTTACCATGTAGGAACCAGAGCTCCACTTGATCATCTTCCTCCACGTGGCTAGTACTTTCTATTCAAACAAGCTTGGTGAGTCCTCAACTCCAAGGATGATATCTTCTGTTACTATGTATGCAATGTCATGGCCCAATCCTAGGGCCTAGAAATGACCGGTGAATAGGGAACCCGAAGGAACCCCAAAAAAGCCTCATAGCATATCATTACACATCCTTAGTCCCAAAAGCAATTAAAATGACAATGAGAGATAAGCATAAACAAGGAAATTGGGACTAAGGGTAACTTCCATATCATAACATCAAGAAACAAGAGAGTCAAGGCTTATAGCATAGATACCTAACATGTCTAACAACACCTCTACTACATGGATAAGAGCGGGGGTCATGACAAACAACAAGCCTCAACCTCATAGTCAATACATAAATAAAGGAATGTTAGATTTAGTACATAGCAAAAGATCATAAGCAATGTCCTTGGAATAGAGGACTCACCAACAAGCTTGAGAGAGAATCGTACAAGCCTCATGGAGGTGCAGGATGATCAAGTGGTGCACCTGTTCCTACATGGTTACATTATGTAGGCATAGAGTATGATTTAGTATATTTGAATGTACTAAGTGTGTGGGATTCAAAGCGACAAATGACAAATATCATAGGCAAAATGCATAATCATAGGCAATGAATAACATATTAATAATATGACATGTATGAATAATATTTAAACCCATGCTTACAATCCAAATCAACTTGCATAGTTCATAATACATAGTGTGGGAAGAAACCTCAACTGACACTAAATAAGACCAAGCGAGCTACAATACAGAATCCTAATATCCACCCCACATCATAAGAAAGGGGGAAGTTACTTACCAAGGTAAACCTCTTAATGCCTAAGTGGATCCACTAAGCCTTGTGTGAACCGGGTACTCGCCTCTAGTTCTTGGACTCAAGTACTTACCTCAACCCCTCATATTTAGGGTACTCACCTCTTAGAGATTTAGGGACTTGCCTCTTAGAGATTTGGGGACTCGCCTCTAATCCCTTCACCTACGGTGGCATGTAGTTTTAAGACTTGGGAACTCACCTCTAGTCCACTCGGTACTAAGTCTAATCCCACAGAATAGATATAAGATAACCATACTGTAATAACTTGTAATAAACATAAAGACAGAATCCTTAAAAAGGCATTTTATCAAACACTTGGCGGGTGTGTAATGCTAGAGTAAAATCATGCAATTCAAGAGTGCTATCATGACAGAAAATCCAATATAAAACCATCAATAGAGACTTGGTAACATCCTCAAGTAGTATACATCAAAACCTTCATCAAATCTCACAATAGATCTTAGATTCATAGCCCAAAATATAGTAAAATAGTCATAATTTTATAAACTCCAACATAGTATGCAGTGATTTTCCTAATAATTAAGACTCATTTGTAAATCAACTAAAAATCTTGCAAATTAGAGTAAAAGGAAGCTTGGGTATCATGGGCAGAAGGAACCTATGAAATAAACCCACATACTTTAGCTTTGGAGATGAAGATTGGAGGTGGAGATTTGGAGCTTACTTGAATTCCTTAAGATCTGGAGAGGGTTTTGGCACTTGAAATTTGAGAGAAATATAAGTCTAAGTATTTGAGTGAGTATTAGGAAATGTCTTGTATGATATGAAGGCCAAATATGGCTAAGTATAGGTATTTTCACGTGTGGGAAGGCTTAGGCCCAAGACCCAAAGGCCTTGGACTGGAAAATAAAACTAGACAAAAATAATGCAGAGGCATGTCGTGCCAAGAATGCACACTACACATTAGAATTTGACAGTTTAAAATTTTAGATTTTGTTACGGTTGCTCTAAATTTTTGATTAGACCCATCTCCCACTCAATCTGCCCCCTGAACAAGAATATGAAGTCGAATTTTCAAAATAACACATGGATTTTTAGATATATGAAAATTACAATTCTGGGCACTTTCGAGGAACAATATCGGGCATTTTTTTGTGTCATTACATGCAAGGACTCTCTTTATCTTATTGTATGCTCTGGACTATGAGGGTGAGCCCAAAACGTTGTCTTTGTCCCAACTCAATTCTAAGTTTAGAGATGTTGTTGGATAAGTAGTGATGCTATGAGCTTTGACACTCTTGACTCTTGTATGTTTTAAGCTATCAAATATTCCCTTAGTCCCTTTTCCCTTATTTCTATTCTCTTATTGTTTTTTAATTGCTTCAGCGACCAAGGATGTGTAATAATATGTTAAAAGACTTGTTTGGGGTACCTTCGGGTTCCCCATTTGCCGTGTCACATGTAGGCCATAGGCTTGGGTCGTGACAACAAGTATACATGTTAGACAAGCCTTAATAATAATTATGTGTGAACAAAATAAATAAGGAAAAAGAGAAAATTCAGGCAACCACCTTATTGGACCATTTTTACTTTAAGATGCTTTTGACATAAAATATATTTTCCCTAAAGTAAATTGGTTTAATGACCTTATAAAACCTTATAATCTCTCTCATAATGTTACATTTGACAAACATACATGAAATAAATCAGTCTTGTAGCAAAGTTAAGAAATCCCCTATCCTTTGGTAAGTTTTTGAATTGTCTTTCAATTGTATAGTGTGCAGTAATTGTAGAATATCTCATTGTATATAGTTGTGTTTTTAGTGTATAAATATGTTTTGGAAAGCTAATTCACATACCTACCACTTTTACATTTATGTGAAAATTGGATATACTTGTATGGTGTCGAAAGAAGGCATGAAACACAGTGAAAGTTCTAGCCAGTTTTGTGATACCCCATAACTCCATGCTCTTATGTATCCATGTTTCAAGCTTTATTTGTGTAGGTGGGTAGTGTATTAGGCTCATGGGAGACTTCTAGTACTTAGACGAGTTCAATAATTCCTTACGAGTTGAGTTTCGACTGTAGCTTCATGCAAGGGTGAACTTTAAATAAGCATAACTCTTAGCACACCTAGAACTGGATGTAGTACGACATGTCAAATGAAATCGCTTTGAGTTTTCTTTTAGAGTACTTGGTTTCACCTCATTTCGAGTTCGAATAAAGGAGTTATGACCATTTTCGTGAGAGCCTCCCGTGCAGTGAAACCACACGGGTAGCTTGACGGGTAGTAGAGCTTTGGACGGGCCGCCTGGGCTGTCTTGAGCTGGAAAAGACCATTTTATATCTAAGTCATGTGACACGGCTAGTGGCATGGGTCGTTCTTCTTGCCCCTGACTGTGGGGTAGTTCGTGGAGTGTGTACAAGTGAGGAAGGTAAGCATGGGAGGGAGTTTCCGACTAAGTGTTATGCCACGACCATCTTCACGGGTCGTGGCATGCTTCACGAGCCATCAACCTGGGCGTGGGCTGGCCTGGCCACAAATTTCTTCTCAAAGTGTAGTTGGGCGGACCGCTACACGGACCATGTAGCATCACACGGCCCATAAAAGTGGCTTGTCAAAGTGACATTGACGATAACTTTTTCCCAAGTGTTCCAATTCCAATCTTTTGTCTAAGTCCCATCTCATGGGTACTCCAAAGGACCCGTGCAGTTCCACACGAGCAGTGAACCCTTTAATAGGGCAACACTTTTCCAATGTTTCCTCTATTTCATTAATGGCATTTTCATAAATTTTATTTATTCTAATGATCTTTTTGGATTTCTAATGCTATCCTAACCTCTCCAAAAGACCTAAACTCTATTCCAAAGGATCAAACTCATTACTCTCATCTCAAATACACTCTCAAATTCTCTCAACAGGCTCCATCAAAACTCCAATACAAATTCAAGGAAACTCAAGAACAAGTTTTGGATTCCAAGACCCACTTCCAAGCTCCAAGTCTTTCACAACCCAATTTCAAGAAACTCAATGTCTAAGGTATGTGGGTTTCAACCATTGGGTCCTTTCACCCATGGTTCCCAAACCTCCTTTTTATATGAATTTCATATTTATAAGTTGAATTACTTATGGGTCTTACTTATTATGAATTTTACTATGAACTATATTGGAGTTTCATTAATGTGTGGTTGTTTAAGCATGTTTTGAGCTACGAATCTATGATCTACTTTGAGAATTGATGAGGGATTTTAATGTACATTGCTTGAGGGTATTACCAAGTGTTAGTGGGTAGTTTTACATTGACTTTTCTTTCATGATTTCACCCATGAATTGCATGAATACTAGCATTACACACCTGCCAAGTGTTTGATAAAATGTCCAAATAAGGCTTCTTGAGCTTTTAATGGCCTAATGGATGGCAGATGAGATAAGTGACTTTATGATGATGAAAGTAAAGTGTATATATATAGTAATATCTTAGAATGTATCTATAGTGTTGCGAGTTGACCATATCTTGTTGAGGGAGTGCTTTGCCTTAACCAATATAATGGAAGGTGTGATGTCCATTAACCATGTTGAAGGGTTGATACCTTGACCACTATAATGAAAGGTGTGATGCCTATTATTCATGTTGAGGGGTTGATACCTTGACCACTATGATTGAGGGTGTAATCTCCGTTAACCATGTTGAGGTGTTAATACCTTGACCACTATGGTGGACGGTGTGATGTCCATTAACCATGTTAGGGATGATACCTTGACCACAATGATGGAGGGTCTGATGTCCATCAACTAATTAAGGGGTTGATAACTCAATCACCATGGATGGTAGGGTGTGACAATCCATTGTAATGTTGGTTTCTTCTTACACAAGTAATATGTTCTAAATAAGTATGTTTTACTTCAACCATCATTAATGCATATCATATTTCTACTATGCTATCCATTGCTTATGATGTTGCATTTAGCCTATATTGCCTATCTCTTGTTGCATTATATCCTGCATACTTAGTACTTTCAAACTTACGAACACATACTCTATGCCTACTTGATGTTACCATGTAGGAAATGGAGCCCCACTTGATCATCCTGCTCCTCTACATGGCTAGTACAATTTCTCTGAAAGCAAGTTGGTGTATAACACCCCACACATACTATAAGTATTTGTACTACACATGAAACATGATATGGACTTTCAAATTAGTGCT
>DF363844.1:0-31170 GCA_000787875.1 Solanum virginianum | reverse complement strand
GAATGACACATTTAGAAATCACCTATGTAAGTGTGAAGTGTAAGCCGCTTCAAGGAGAACACTGTAAGGCCAGTTCTCTACGCACTTATGAACCAAGAAGTTTTCATGGCTGAAACGAACAAAATAATGAGAACTAAAGACGGTTAAAGGGTTAATTGTGTAACATGTGGTTGTCTAGGTATACACCAAAGCTCGACGGTTCAAAGATATCAAATCTACCGATTGACCGAGTATACTCGACACATGCTCACTACGGAAAGTTCAAAGAGAAATCTACTTATCCAGATGCAATTAATCCTTGCTTATGAATCACACAGTTTTTTGTCATGCATGGTTTTCATCATATAGCCATTTCCATTCATGTGGGGGATTGTTAATGCTAGTTATTGATTAAAGCTAGCTAAGTTGGTGTGAATGAGAAATGGAGGTAAGAAGACAATAGAAGGAAAATGAAGTTTCAAAGCAAAGTTCCTTTGGAAGGAGCTTTGTACCACATTGGTGGTAGAAAGGGAAAGTTATGTGCTTATATTAGAAAGCACTTCTTCTAGCTCTTAAAGGGTTAAGAAAAGGGACTCCCCTCGCGCCGTCGTCGTCGCTCAGCTCGGCTTCGGCTTCGGCTTTGGATTTGGAAGATATTACCTTTTGACAATTTTTTTATACTCAAATTGAAGTCGTGGGCGTTTGAGGTACTGCCACTCCTACGACAAGTATATCCGTTATATCCTGGGAGGAAATAATCCACAACCTCGGGTACTTGAGGGGGTTAAATTCCTTAAGGACACACAGTAAATTCTGTGGTCTCGGATTTCTTCATTTCTGTAATTGCACAGTCAACAAATAGCTAAGTTAGTCTCAACCTATAGTCGGATTTCAACTATACATTCATACTTTACGGGGTTCCTATTACCCCCATGAACTATTTTAAAGTAGAATTATTTACTCCCTAAAATGTTATTATCAGTCACGTGTATTGTGGTGACACACACGTGTTCGACACGTGTATTTCACCAGTTTTTTTTAAAGTTGTTTTACACCTTCTTCTTCCTTTCTTTCCCAAGTTATTTTTTTCAAACCTAAAACACCATTTTTGATCTCAAGATTTTTTTTATATATCTAATAAATTAAAATCAAACCTACTGAAGACCTTAAGCTTCAATATCAAAATCAAAACAAAAAAAAGGCATACACTAATTTTACACTATTCTTATGGTTCTAAAAAGTTTTAAACAAACCCAAAAATGGTTTTGAACAAATCAAGTTACTTCTCCTTCTTCTTGTTACTCCTTAGTCAATGACTTGAAAAAAAATAATTAATAGGTCTTTTATCGAATAATTTTGAAAATAAATTCTTTTCCATTAATGGATCTGTTACCCAATAATTTCTTCTCTATTTTGACATTAAAGTTCCATCCTCTTGATTTTCAATTTTAATTTTAAGCTATCATTAAATTTTCAAACTAGTTAAAAGTAAGTTACAGAGAAAAGTGTGTTATTTGAGGATGAGAGTTGACTTAATAAGAATAATTAGGGACAAGACCTGGTGGTGGAGGTGGGCTGCTACCATTGTTTCACTGTTGAAGAGGAAAAGAAAGAAGAGGAAGAAGGTAAAAAAGAAAAAATAAATAAGAATAAAGAGAAATATAAAAATCCAAAAAAAAAAATCAAAAAATTAATATAAAATAAAAAAATTATTTATAAAATTAAAATTTTAATTATTTTTGTTGCCGCTCACTCTCTTTGAGAGAGTGAACTACACCTTGTTTGCCAACTCAGCATTTAAAAAGTAAATAATTTCACTTTTAAAATAGTTGAGGGGGGTAATAGGATCCCTGTGAAGTATGAGTGTGTAGTTGAAAATTCGTCTATAGGTTGGGGACTTATTTGACTATTTTCTCTTTAATATTGTATAGATAGATAGATGAATAAATAGATAGATAAAGTAGGATAATGTTAAATGGCCACAAAAATTTGGCCACAATTGTAAAAAGACCATCCTAACCTTTTGCTAAGAATTCCACTAATCCTAATTTTTGTTTTATCATTTATTTTCCCAATAGTTTTTCCTCGTAAACCAAAAAAAGTGACACTTTCTTATACTCCAAACTCTTTGAAATACTAAACAAAGAAAGATGGAAAAATCTCTTTATGTATTTTTTACTGTGTATGTATAGTATACAATTTATTTTACTTTTTTTTAAAGAGAAATATATACGATTAAATTTTAAAAAAACAAACAATGTCAGTTAATTAAAAAAAGGTTATATACTTTAGTTTTAATTTTGTTTTATTGTTTTATTTTATTTTTACATAATATTTATTCTATTACAAATACAATATAACTTATGTTTGGATCATACACATTCCTCCACCCCTCCTGCATCTCACCCCACCGAAAAGAAATATCATAACTAGCCGTCCCAAATCACATATTTATAATATGCCTTGAATAAATATTAAATTTTTTATAGTACTCCTCTATTCCTATTTAGCTGTCACAATTTTTTTTTCCAGAGTAAACAATATAAATTTTGACTAACATTTTAAGATGTATTTTTTCATCATATTTATATGATAAAAATTCCAATTTATAATACTTTTCATATAATTTTTGAATATCTAAATTTTTGTTTTATAATATCAAATTATGTAAACTAATTTTATAACGCCCCAGGAGGGTACCCTAGACATGGCTGACACTCAGAGACTATTGGTAGTCCCCATGCGAACCACTTGGCCTCATCACAGTTATTCAATCATAACTTGATATATATATATATATAGAGCAAGGTAGACAGTCTTATTTAAATGTAGTCAAACAAATCAACAAGACTAGTGTGAAAGAAACTAGTCAGACAATATCCAAATCATCAATTTCAAATCTAGTTTATGAAGCTTCTATCTAACTGTTTAGATGGTACCATGACAGGCCATGACTATCTCAATCAAAAGAAAATAAAGTGCTAACTCAAGCTAGATGAAAGGGTAAATGAGTGATCGCGCCCAAACTATACCTCCCAATTAAGGCATAAGCGGTCGCTGTTCAAATATAGAACCTAACGATGGTTAGGGTCGATCCCACGAGGAATAAGGTTTAGACTTGGAATAATTAAAAGCAATTAGAATGAACTAATTGACTTATTTCCCAAAAGTAGGGTTTTGATAAAAAGCAACAATTAAACCTACGCTAATATCAAATAATCAAGTGCAAGTTGTGTAAATTCAGTGAAAGAAGTAACTAGGGTATTGTGTTCCCCATAAATTCCTAACTCAGTGTAGCCAGATAATCATAACGTCTTCTAGTGTGTAGCATGAAAAACTGGTAAGCTATGTTCATCTAATCACTTGAGAGGCAAATTTCACCACGCGAATTGAGCATCCTTGAGCTGTTGCATTACTAACCCTTACCTTGTCCCAATACAACCTTCCCTTGATCCATTCAGGTTGAGGTGTTGCTTTACTAACCCTACCTTATCCTAGTACAACCTTTTCTTGATCCATTCAGGTTGATTAGACGAGTGTAATCACGTTGAATCCTATTATTTTATTCCTTTTTCCATTCATTACCTTTGATCCAGTAAGTAAGAATTAGGCGAGTTCTAATGTTTGCAACCGTTAAAAAACATTCAAAGTGAAAGGATAAATAATACATGCATTCACACTTTCTAAGGATTAAAAATTCTCCGATTTTTTTCTTTGGTAGTTCTTTATGGCTCTCACATCCCTAGTTGTGGATTTAACTACTCATACTCGTTGTAGATGAAAGAATCATGTTATGAATTTGCATAATTATACACTTACAATGATGAATTGAAGAACGCAAAATAAAAAATCTTCACGAAATTCACAATATTATAACTCGAAAATAATATCAAAAGTAATCCATAAGAGCAAAGTAATAATCTCAAGTAACACGTTATAGACATTTTAACTGCTCTCTCTATTTAAAAAAATCCTAAAAATCTATTTATAATAAGTAGAAACCAAATCCTAAACGAAATAGAAAACCTAAAATCGAGAACTCAGACGAACAAAGTTACAAGCCCAAGATGGAATGATAGCCCGTGACTCAACTTCATAGACTGCACTGCTTAAAATATTTTTTTTACATATGAACCCTTCCTATGGATTGCCTTCTCACTTACGGCCCGTAAGATGTTTTGTCTGGTATCTCTTTAGCAATTCTTTAAAATCTTTGATCCTCAAGGCACGAACTAATGTATGGCTCCTCACTTGACTTACAACCAGTGGAAGCCTTCATTTGGTAATAGTTCAATACTTATGCATATTTTCTGATCTTTAGAACACGAACAAGGATATGGGCCATCAAATATTCTATAACCCGTCTGGTAACACGTAACTTTAACTTTTGAAAATTTGTCTATCACTGGATCTGATCCACGAAACTTATCTACAACTCGTGGAATGAACCAAGGATCATAGAAAGCCTCGTGAAATCTCAAAAACATGCAATCTGTACAACTTAGCCCAAAAACATCCGATTCCTGAAATCCTATAAAATCAATACAAAAACATATCAAACCCACTAACATTGCTTTTAGAACACACAAACTTCTAAGTTTAAAGCATCAAAAGTGTCTTATTTTGGCAGTACATCAACGCCCTCAACTTAAAATTATTACTTGTTCACAAGCTATAGACTCAATCTACATAAGTAATACAATAACACACAGACTCAATCTCATGGCATACATTATCTCTCAAGCAATCACAGACACCCAGCCAAACTGATTAGTGCATATACAAGACATTATCAAACAAACTCACGTGAATCAATATCTAACAGCACAACATTGACAAGTGCCCTCACACAAAGAAGTCCCATATCTCACCCAAATAGGTAGGTTCAAATTTAATGCTTAGGACTGACAAAAGAACTCACGCTCATAATAGATATTCAAACACTATGTACAATACCATAGGATTGACCCTATACTCATGACCATAACTTTCAATTAATTGGACTAGGATCACTACAGTACTTTTTTAGCTTATAATATAGGCTCATGGGGCTTTGGTATGATATTCTAGGAACATAGTGACTAGTGTCCCTCCTTGACATTGCATTATTTGACATTTTTACCACACTAACACTCGTATTTTCAACTCATAGATCTCCTTTTCCTATTTTTACCACTTTCGAGTGCCTTATGTAATTTTTAGCTTGGTACCTTTTATTTTTCTCAATCCTTTTGCTTTTTAGCTCACAATCTAGGCATCTATTTATTTTTCTCATATCCACTTCATATTTTTCCCTTTTTCATTGTATCACTACATTTTGTTCCCCATTTGGTGTGGTTTTCTTGCAACAACCACCCTGAACATAGGCTTTTGGCCTAAGTTGAAGTACACAATATCCAGCCTATGAACCAGGGCCACTTTTGGTAGCTACACTTAACTTAGGATTTTAGCTTGAGTTGAGGTGCACAAGATTCAAGGAGAGACCAGGGTCGATCTTAGGATTACACTTACAAAGAGGTTTGGTAACTTAAGTGTCTACAAAAGAAAGGATACCTGTAAGGCTCAAAAATTAGGATTGAGGTATACATAAAACATTTGGTTGGGTTTTTTTTTAGACTAAGTAGACTAATATGAATAACAACCTATTATCCTTTTTGAACCAACTAACCTACAATCTCAGTCAGAGTAACAGGGCGAGTTTTTAATTGAATCGCAATATAAAAATCATGCAGTAATGCTCACACACAGTTGGCATTGAATACATTATCAATAAAGACTCTCATATCATGCTTTTTATCATAATTAAGCCCTATCCTGTAAGAACAAATGTTGTTAATCACTAATTCAACATGATTGTCATCAAAACTACTTAATAGCACATCATTAATCACAAAAGCAAGTAGGTATCATTTTTAAACAAAACTAACATATGCCACATATATCAGTACATTATGCTACTAGTACTACTTATACATCCTCAGTACAATAAGATACTAGTACTACTTACACATCCTAAACATGCTTCAACAAAAAATAAATATCTTTAGGGAAAGAACACAGGCAGAAAAACCTCGAAGACTCAAAAATTGGGATAACTATAGGCATTGGTTACTCATACTTCGCCGAGGCCTATAACTACCCACACCCCATCGAAAAGCACTATCATTGTACTCAATACAATAAAATATAGCAAAGGCAAAGCATAGAGGTAAAAAAGAACTTACCTGGACACCTAGGCACCAGTCTCCGTTTGTGTTTCACCACCCTCAGCCTTTTGGGTGGTCTCCTCAATAGTGGCGGCATGTCTAAAGGGTCCAATACCCCTAAGCAACTCCTGTTCCTGTGCTTGCCCCTCCATCGCATCTATAAATAAGGCTCATCTAGCGGCCTTCATATAATTAATCTCTAGCCTCTTTGCCTCTTATCTGGTAGTATCAGGATCATTCAAATCAAGATGGTGCCTCTTCCCAAAAGCGCGGACTGGAGTCTCATCAGTAAATAAATCCACCACTTCAGAAGTATCGACAATAATGGGAATCACCAAACATGTGGAAGATGTTGCCCTCATATTAGTGTGGAGCTACTAGATATCCACCCGGATGGCTGTCATATCAAGAGTCTGCATTTACACGGCCATGAAATGCTGTAACTCTCTCCTCAATGGCGGCTGTGAAATATGCTTGTGTGCAATCTTCAGACTTT
Organism: Solanum virginianum; assembly: GCA_000787875.1. Classification (NCBI taxonomy): domain Eukaryota; kingdom Viridiplantae; phylum Streptophyta; class Magnoliopsida; order Solanales; family Solanaceae; genus Solanum; species Solanum virginianum. The sequence continues at coordinate 24,489 of DF363844.1, read as the reverse complement.
GCTATGGCCTTGCAAACCCAAGCCGGATCTACTGCATCAACTGAGTTAACTGGGACTCAGTGTGAATCTATCTCTGCACCAAAGTCTGTATAGACTCCACAGACATAAAAACCATGCCTATAGTCTAAGGACGCATGGGTAAACCTCTGGTGCAATGATTGAAGTAGTAGTGGGCCCTGTCTCATTCCTAAAATTAGTCTGTAGGGGCCTCTCAGTCTCTGTAGTAGCAGTAGTAGAGGTAGTAGGCTCAGGCTGTGGTGCCTTGGTAAATATCTCTGGTCGTCGGACAAGAGGATATCATGCTCACCGAATAGCCACAAGATTCTCATCATCCTTAATTAGGTTGGCATCCTGAGTCCTCTGACCTCAACTATCAGGTCCACATTAGGCAGGATCTTCGCCCCCGCCTCTATACATAGTCGGTGGATCAAAAATGAGAACAGAATCGATGTGGACCTTTTTAGGGCATGCTCATATATCTTCTCTACTATGAAACAAGCAAAATCTAAATCATAACCAACAATGATGCTGGTAACCAAGATAACACAGTTCAGTGTCAAAGTATTATTCGTGTGGGTTGGCTGAATCCGCAAATATACAATAGCCCACCAAAATTTACCAGTGAAGCTTTGATATACTATCAAAATATAATATTTTTGATACTTAAAACTTAGAATTTTATTTGTTTTCAATGCGATGTTAGTAGGTTTAATGTGTTTTTATATTTGTTTTTGCAGGATTTCAGGGTTGGCATGATTTTTGGGCAAAGTATGTAGAAGTTGCTGCAGTTGATGATTCACGACACCTTTTATGGGCCATAGAGTATTTTATGAGCCGTAAAGGAGGTTTTGTGTGCCATTCCAGTGAGAGGTGTATTTCTGAAGTTGAGTTTACGAACATGCAGACGAGTTGCAGAAGACTTTATGAGCCATAGACTTAGTCTCGTACCCTGAGAATCAAAAAATAAAGACTTGTAGAAATTTCACCAGATGAACCCCCTACGAGCCGTAGAACCTTTTATGTGCTATAGTGGGGTGTCATAGAAGATAAGTCCAAAATCAAAGCAATAGTTCATGAAAGTTTGACTACAAGTTGTAGACTATTATACAACCCATAGAGCACCTCGTAGAGCCTGCCGATCCAGTTGTCCTGTTTTATTTTGGTTTTGTATTTTAAATAATATAAATAGGTTTTCAGGTTATTTTTCATAGAGAATGAAGGGAGAACAGTACCGAAATATTAGAGAGTTTGAGAAACACTTGTAAACTTTAATTTCATCTTCTAATTGCAATCTTGTGATTCCCATTGAAGAGTTGGATTTTGTTATGCTTAATTCTATTGTGTAAGTGCTCAATTATGTTATTTAAATTTATAAGACATGTATCTACACTAATCATGAGTAGCTAAATTCATGACTAGGGTTGTGGGAACCATGAAGAACTTACGAGGTAAAATTGGATAATTTGTAATTCTTGAAAGGTGTGCATACATGTATTAATTATTTATCTTCATTTTGAATGCTTTCTAATGGTGGAAAATATTAGAACCTGCCTAGTATTACTTACTGGATCAAGGTAGTAATGAGTAGACAAAAAGATTAATTAACAGGATTCAATTGATGTTTCTCATCTAATCAACCGAACTGGGCCAAAGGGAGGTTGTACTAGGATATTAATAGGATTTGGTTGATGTTTCTCGTCTTATCAACCAAATTGGACCAAGGGGAGGTTGTATTGGAACAATTGATAAGGGTTAGTAATGTCACATTGCAGGGATGGATAAAATCACATAGTGAAATTTGGCTCTCGCCTGGACCAAAGGGTTTTAGGAATTTAACTTATCGTTCTGCAAGCTACACATTGGAAAAGAATTCGATTATCTAGTAATATTGAGTTAGGAAATCATGGGGAACACAGTATCCTAGTTTCTATTCATATTGCTTTAACTCTTGTCTTAGCTTAGCATTAATCTTACGAGTTATTATAAACCCCCTAGGAAAATAAGTTGTTTAATAAACCCAAATTGCAAATTAAATTCTTCTAAATTTACCATATTCCCTTAGGTTCAAACCTAACCTTGGTTAGGTTCTATGTCTGGACAACAAACGCTTTAGCCTAAAAAAAGAGGTGTAACTAGCGCGATATCAAACTGAGTGAAGCCTTCACTATTAGTGTAGAAATAGATATCCCATTAGGGTCCTGCTCTTGCTCAACTATATGGTCGGCAATCCATCGCATTAAAGTGGCCTTTTAGGCTACATCCCTCATCAAAACTCGATCCCTATGCTGCCCTAGTTTGTAATCATACTCTGCAGTCGTCACAGGGCTTGGTACTCAGGAACAAATAAAAATCTCTAGATGGTGGTCTCTGATATGTCGACTGGACTCCATGCACCATCATTTATGTAAGTAGGGGCTGTTTAAGAGATTTCCCCTTCTTCGTGATTGCCTCGATGATGATAGCATTATAAGACGCATAAAACTCACAAACCAATATTGGGGAGTACTTTCTTGATAGAGATGTAACTAGTGTAAGTGGTATTGGGTCATGGTGTCCCAGAGCATGAGAGCACTGTTAAATTTGGAAGTCACAATCCTTAGCTTCTCAAAAATAGTGCGAGCCTGCCAACCCCTATCATCTTGTAGGATATCCTCCCTGTATATGTTCTGCATATCCAGGACACACCATCGTCTCATCATTCTAGCTACAGGGGATGGTGTTGGGACAAATCTATTAGACTCCATAGACTTAGACCCTAATTCCTTACCTGACCTGGAGCTATCTCCCTCTCTAGAACCCGACCTAGACCCCTTTTCGGAGTCTGTCATCTGGATCAAGTTACTCTGCTATGGACCTCCTTTCTCAGATTGGGGAGGCCAAGCAACTAAGGACCGTATTTAGACAGACACTATCTGTCTAGATGCCGCCCTAGTATGTCATTACTCAATGCCCTTATTTAGCTGGACGTTGAGCACCTCGAAAGATCTGCTGGCTGCGATACTGGCCTCGGAGTCTGTAGGCTTATCATGGGGTCGATTCTGCATGGCCTGTATCTCATTTTTCTTAGGATGGGGAGCTATAGTACCTCAAAGTACCAAAATAAAAGCATACACGATTCCTACAAATACAGAAAAGAAAATTAAAAACTTGACAAAAATATTCACAAAAGGACATAGAAGGCTCACATACGGGTCATAGGGTAAACTACGGGCCGTAGAAGGCCTTCGTAGTAAACAAAGCATAGTAAAATTTTCTACTGGAAGTGTACATATGGACCTAGTCATGATCCATAGCATAAACTATGAGTCATAGATTGGGTTTTTTGTACAACATCAGGAATCACTTCTTGCTAGCATAGAACCTATGAACACTGTTTGGGCTGTAGTATGAAATACAACTCGTAAGCATATTCGTCTGGTAACATCTTAGAAAACCAAGTTGCTGATCTCTACTTAAGAGGGGTAACTACGGTCTGTGGACTAATCCACGGGCAATAAAAGACCCTCGTACTATAGAAAAACAACAACTGAGTTGTCTAAGTATTACCATTCAACTCCATTATGTCCATATGCAACTAAAATTCTAGCTAAGTATCAATCAAGTTAAAATTAAATGATTTTGTAAGCACAATGATTAGGTTATAGTAACAGGGTACACAAAGCAATGACGCTCAAACCTAGTCAAATACATTCAACATGCATTCCATGCATTCCAATTTAATCAAAACACAAGCATACACAAATCACTACCAATCCAACCCAAAACTGAAACATGTTCAATTCACTATCCTATTCCTCAATCATCAATTCACTCTGATATATGCAAACATCAAGACAACCGCCATTTGACTAATTTTTTGCGTTCCATCATTCAATTCACGTAACCATTTAATTTATCCTAAAGAGATAATTTAGAATAACTTAGACAACCAGTGATTACATGGACTCAAATAATGATATCATATCAACATAATTATTTTATGGACAACATATAGAATCCAATAGTAATGCGTACATAAGACACTTAATTCTCAGGCATCACTAAGGATTAGGGCAAGAAAATCATAATTTTCAACCTCATTAGTGTCTCAAACTAGTAGCATAAATTTTCTAACAAAAATGAATCTTCAAGAGGAGCCCTTACCAGAATATTGAGTGAAAGGCTGAGAAAACTAGAAAAGACTCAAAATTCTTGGAACCCTAGCTTGTCAGAACTGTAGGTGGGTGGCTGGAATACTAGCTAGAAGGTATGGGGAGGTTAGATGTCGGTTGGGGTTTAGTAAGAAGGGTAAGGGATTTGGTACATTTGAAAATAATTGTGAAAGTGAGGGGTAATTGATTTTACCCCTCTTTAATTCAACTGATTGGGTTAGGTTTAAGTGGAATTCTAATTCCATAAAACCCTAATTATGAGCCACAGAAGGTTTTACATGTCGTAAGACCTAGTTTCATGATTTAAAAATCTAATTTTTAAGGCTTTGGCCTCATGAATCCTCCCACGAGTCGTAGGTTGGGTTCGTAGGTGTTACCCAATACTTTGCAAAATTTTCAGAATCTTACCTGGAGTCCACAAAAACCATTTATAGCCCATAGTTATATATATAGACCGTAATGTTGGCTTGTGGATTAGAGTACACAAATTTCTGCCACTAAAAATGGTTCTATGAGTCAATATATGGGTTGTAGTGTAAATCACGACCCCTGGTACCAGTCGTAGAACCAACGTTTCTCATCTTTTGCACAAGTTTGTTGCCTTAACCCTGTTCCTACACATTCTTAGAAAAACAAATTGTTACCTTATAACTTTCCAGTCTATGAGTCCAAAATTACAACCAGAAAATGAAAATTAAACTACCTATGAGTCCAAAAAGTGAAACTAACACAAATACATAAAACTTGCAGCTAAGGTCATGGGTTTCCTCCCATGTGGCGCCTAATTTAGTATCATAGCATGACTTACACTACTTGGTTACTCAGAATTCACCAAGTGCACGTGCTTCCTCTGTGTGGACCTCCTCAGCATCGCCAAAGTATATTCTGATCCTTTGGCTATTTACTTTGAACATTGTGCCATTTTTCTTCTCTAACTCAACAATCTCATGGTGGAAAACATGTGTAACTTTGAAAGGTCCTATCCATTTGGACTTGAGTTTTCCAAGAAACAACTTAAACCTTAAGTTATATAGAAAAACTAAGTCTCATAGTGTGAACTGGAGATGCTCAATACGATGATCATGCTGCAGCTTTATCCTCTGCTTGTACAGGGTTGAGCTCTCATATACCATGATGTCGCCTAATTTATACCTCCTTTTAGAGGACAAAGCGATCATTATCAAGAAATAGAACTTAACTAAGGTTAGGGTCAAAACCAAGGGAATACATAGACTTTAGAGAATTCAATGATTGCAATTCGAGTGGTTAACCAACTTACATCCCAAAAAAGGGGGGGGGATTATAATAATCAATCAAAAAATAGACTAACTACTACAAGAGCGAAATCAATATGGAAAGAAACTAGAGTTTTGTGTTCCCTATGAGTCCCTAACTTAGAATCACCGGATAACCTCATTCTTTTCTAGTGTGTAGCATGCATGACAGTAAGTTAAGTTCACCAAGCCCTTTGGTCAAAGGTAAGAAACAAATTTCACTATGTCACTTGGCCCATCTAAGTAGTGTCCATTACTAACCCTTACCTACTAGTCCCAGTATAACCTCCTCTTGGCCCAGTGTGGTTGATTAGACGAGAACACATCAATTTGAATCCTATTAATTAATTTCTTTTCCTATTCATTACTACCTTGGTCTAGTCGGTAACACTAAGTTGGTTTTAATGTTGGCTAGCATCAGAAAAACACGCCAAACACATTACTACCTTGATCTAGTTAGTAATACTAGGCGGGTTCTAATGTTGGCCATCACTAGAAAGCATTCAAAACGAAGAGAATTACTTAAGACATGCATACACGCTTTTCAAGAATTATGAATTATTTGATTTTACTTTGTTAGTTCTTCATGGTTCCCACAACCCTAGCTGTGGATTTAACTACTCATGCTATGTGTAGATGCAAGAATCAAGAATTGGAAGAACATTGGTAAACACTTACATAATAGAATTAGGAATAACCAAATCCAACTTCAATGAAAATCACAAGCTTAAAGATGAAATTAAAGTACAAGTGTTCTCAAAGACTCTCCAATGTAAGCTCACTATTTTCTCTCTCTAATTACTTTCTCTGAGTAATGTCTACTACCCCCTTGAAAATAACCTTAAAAACCTATTTATAATAAGTATAATACTGTGCTAAACGAAATAAGATAACTGGTCGGGACACTCACGTAAGAGGTTTACGGGCCATATTGCATTCTACGATCCATAACCGGGGTCTCGTACAAAGCTGTTGAAAATTTGGAATTCAAGTTTATGACAAACCTCTATGACTCGTAAAGTACTTTACGACCCATAAGGGGGGTTTCATCTGATGAATCTTTAGAAAGTCCCAATCTCTGATCCTTAGGGCACAGACCATCTTCTATGACTCATAAATCATTCCAAGACTCATCTACATGTTCATAGAATCAACTTCAAAAATAGACCCTCACTGAAATTGTCCATGAAACCCACTTCACGATAAGTAGAATAGTCTACGGCCCATAAAGGTTCTGGTATTTCTTCAAAATTCAGCAACTTTTGTATTTCTTCCCAAAATCGAGGCCAAACCTAAAATCCTGCAAACATAGCACAAAAACACATGAAACAAACTAATATCGCATTAAGAGCACATAAAATTCTACATTTTAAGCACTAAAAGTGCTATATTTTGACAACACATCAACACCCCCAACTTAAAATTGTTGCTTGTCCTCAAGCGATAGACTCAATTTATATAGATAATATAGTAACACACAGACCTCAACCTAATGGCATACATAACATCAATTCCAAATTCAGATACCCACATACCTTTTCAAAATAGACTCAGATAGCCATCTAGCAAACCAACACAATCTAGTGCATGTGACAACAGAACTATGGCAAGTGAGGTACTATCAATAATCCAAATTCATTGAATAAGTCTAATGCTAACAATGCAATGCAAGTACCCGCACAGAAAGAAGTCCCATATCTGACACTCAATGATATTTTCATGTATAACCTTGGGGTTATGTAAAACCGCTCACTCCAATAAAAGATATTCATGTATCATGCCTAATACCATATGCTTACCCCTATACTTATAACTAAGACCTTCAACTGCTTGGAGTAGGGTCACTTTAAGGCTTTCTAGGCTTGTGACGTAGGCTCAGGGGCCTTTGGTATAGTATTTTGGGAACATAGTGACTAAAGGCCCTCCTTGACATTGCAATATTCTACATTTTTGCCCTACCAAATCTATTATTCTCATCTCATTCTCCCTTCCTCCTATTTTAAGCTTTTCTAGGTACTTTCTTTTCATTTTTTCAGCCTTTTACCTTGATTTTACTCTTGGTCTTCTTTCCAGCATATAATTAAGCATCACTTATTTTTCTTACAGCCAACACATGACTTTCTTTTTTTCTCTGTATCACTAACTTCCCTCCTTATATTTGCGTTTCACCCTTATACTACCCATCCTCAACTTAGGCTTTTGGCCTGTGATGAGGTGCACAATATCCATCCTCATAACTAAGGCCACTTTTGGTAGCCACCCTCAATTTAGGCTATTTGCCTCAGTCAAGGTTCACAATATTCAAGGAAGGACCACAACCAATTTCAGGATTTTTCACTAAACAAGGCTAGGTTAATAAGGTGTTTTCAAAGAATATGTATATGTTAGGCTCAAATATTAGGAACAAGGTGAATACATTGCAGTTTTGGTTGGTCATTTAGGCTAAGTGGGCTATTAAGGACAAAGACCTAAGATACTTTCCTAATCCAATTAATCTACAGTCCAACTTAGAGTAACAATGCAAGTCTTGAATCAGAACAAAACATATGAATTTAGCAAGTTAAGCTCATACTCACATGGCACTGACCACATTATCAACAAAAGACTTCTCAGATCATGCTTCTTATCTCAATTTATCCTCACTTATTAGAACAACATTGTCAGTATACCTAAAAATGGATGGTCGCTATCTAGACTAAAAATCAAAATTTTTGGTCGGTATCATTTTTCATACAAAACACAAAAATATGCTATATTAGTACTATATGCTACAAATACTACCTAAACATTCTAAACGTGCCCGTTTAACAGAAAATAAATATCCACAGGGAAAACAAAAATAGGCAAAAAAACCTAGGATGAAAAATTAGGGTAGTTGTGGACCCAAGCTACTTAGACTTCACTGAGGCCTATAACTACCCATACCCCATAGAAAAAGATGTGCATTTTCCCCAATGCACAAAATCAAAACAATACAAAACATATGGAATCAAAATTCATACTTGGGCACCTAAGTACCAGTGTGTGGTTAAGTCTAGCCATCCTCATCCTATGGGATGGTCCCCTCAGTAGTAGCACTCTGTCCGAAGCAGCCAACACCTCTCACTTGCTCTACCTCACAAGCTCGTCATATCTCTACCTCTCGTATTAACACCCTCAAGATGAGCTTGAACTCCTCTTGCTCAATCAACCTTGCTTGAAATTATACAATATCAAGATCATTATTTGGACAGGGTCTCTTCTAGTGGGAAGACTGGATAGGCTTATCGGGAGTAAAAAGATCAACCAGTGTGACTGGGAGTGTGGGTGGTCTTTGGTAGTACTACTTGTACTGCCAATGCTACTGTTATCCCAGCCATGAGATGCTCGATATGCATCTGGATGGCCAACAAGTCTGATTGTTGGGCCTCGCTCAAGCTCCACTATACCCTCACTTTGAAGGCATAAATGCGAGCATCCACGGTGGAGAGATGGTATTGAATAGTAGTGACCATGAATGCCTGCATGTGACGCTCCGAGTCTAAAATGGCATGGCCCAATCTGCTGAATAAGCTGAGTCAACTGTGGCTCAGCATGAGATAACCTCTGCACCGTGACCTGTATAGATATGGCAAACACGTAGACCATACCTATATGGATAAACTATGATGACATGGCCTGTGGTATAAGAATAAAAGTAGTAGGCCCCTTCTCCTCATCTGTCTTTGGCTGCAGGGGCCTATCATCAGTAGTAGCAGCAGTGGTAGTAGTTTGTGAATCCTCAGGTGGTGGTGTTAGGGCAAACATCTCTGGCATATGAGCAGGCTGGTGCTTTGCTAACCGCAGTACCACCGGGTTCTCCTCAGCCTTGATAAGGCTGACATCTAATGTATGCTGGGCCTCAATCAGCTGGTCCAGCTTGTGTAAACTCTCCACCCTCGACTCTAGATAAAGCCTGTATATTAAGTGGAGGTGGACTTTTCAGTGCGGCCTCATTAATCTGATCAGTGATGAGGGGGGCCCAATCAATATCATAACCAGCCAAGATGTTGGCAACCAGTACTATAAGCTTCGATGTTAAAGTATTATCAGCAAGATTAGGCCGGATGCATGATCGAACAATCGCCCACCATAACTTGGCATAGAAATTAAATGAATCCTTGACAATAGGCTTCGAGTGAGTAGCGACCTATGTAGGTTCTAGTCCCTACTCAGCAATATAAGCAGCCACCCATCTCATCAAGTTATGTCGTCGCTTAAGATCTCTCTTCAATAGTGGGTTCCTTATCTGCGCCACCCTATAGTCAAACTCTGCAGTGGATCTAGGGCAAGAAACTCTAGCCCAAAGAGCATACAACATATGGTGGTCTCCGATATATCCACCTGCCGACCCCTTACACTCGTCTCAATCAGTTTGGGCTGAGTGACGGGATTCTTCCCCTTGGGAAGAGTGCTATGTATGGCTGTGTATGATGCATAGAATTCTCTTAGCATAGACGAGGAATATCTCTCGGGTGCGTGTGTCAACCACTTGATCTGGTACCTAATGTTGGCCCTCTACTGGAGGCCGAGGATATTGTCGAGTCTATATAATATAAGCCTGAGCTCCTCATAAATAGAGCGAGCTAGCTTGCTCCACTCTATCTACTATTGGCCCTCCACTTAGATCTCTTGCATGCCCTCAACATACCATTAGTAAGAGCGTTTGGAGGTGATGATCGAGGTAATATGAAAGACTCCATCGCTGATCCATCCTCGAAGCCTAACACCGAGCTGGAATCCTCTCTGATGGAGTCATCTAGGGTAAGTCACTCCTGTTGTGTCATCTCTTATCAGACTGGAGAGTGCGAATAATGAGAGCCTGAGTGTGCCCAGCTCTGGCAGCAACTTTAGTTTGTGGTCTAGCCCCCTTTAGGTTCGGTTCGACTTCGAGGTCCTTTAGTGAGTCGTAAGGTAGCCTGCTCATCATCTGAGGACTCATCTTGGTGCCTCCTTTATAGGGCCCTGATCTCATCATGTTTGGCTTTTGGGGCCATAGTACCTAAAACATGAACATTTACGCACCTTGGTTAGCCCCCACAAATCAAGAATTGAAATGCAAAAATAAATCAGACTAAGTCACAGAAGGGTTTACAAAAGCATCTTTTACGGGCCATAGTTGGTACTACGAACTGTAAAGAGCTCTCGTAAAATAGTGGTCTAAATAATTTTTGTCATAGGAGAAGTCTACGAGACTAGGTATGACTCATGAAATAGGTTACAAGTCATAGACTGAGTCATAGAGAATTTTAGTATCTGAACTTATTGCATGCAGGGATCTACGAGCCGTAAAGTGTTCTACGAGCCATAATGTATTCTATGACTCGTAGAAGGTCTCATCTAATAGGCGCTCAGAAACTTTAGGTTTCTTGAATCTTGTACAAGGGTCAATTACGACTCGTGGAATGTTCCATAGGCCATAAAAGCCACTCGCAGACAAGAAATTCAGTTACATGAAGTTCCACTCCCATCACAATGGACCCCATATGACTTTTTCAACTTTGTTCTACCATCATCAAAGCAAAAATGCACTCACCCACATGATTTTCACACCACAACCAAGACCCCGACATTATTCAAAGTATATACTCCATCAAGTAAGTATGTTTCCCCAACTAATACGACCCTATATGAATAATTTCTCCATAAATGTCACCTACCTATGTCATCGCCAACTAATTTATACACAGGTTCAATTCATCACACACGGTGGGTGAGTCAATAGGTACCAATTATACTATTCAAATCATATAAACAAGGCAACGACACCCAATTTCGGTCTTAGACAATTATTCAAATATGGGCAACCCAAATTCAATTATCACATGTTAAATTCAAGCATCGAATTTGTGTCTAAACTACCATTCCTAACATAATTTCCAATTCAATCATACAAGCATAGACAAATTAAGGGTTTTGAATTAACCAAAAAATTACTAAGTTATGTGATTAAGTTGTAGAAGATGAAGGATGTGAAGAGGTACTAAACCCTAAATCACAGGAAAATCACCAAAAAATGAGGATACGATTGTCGTCAGTGGTTGGAATTATATAGGGGCGAGGTAGGTCGGGTAATTTTGTAAATTAGGTTAGAAATAGGATCAAAATAATTTGACCCCATTATTTATTCATTGACTAAGTCAACTGAAATCTAATGGGCTTGGACTCTATGAAACCTCGATTACGGGCTGTATAGTCTTTAACGACTCATGAATTGTCGTTTCAGTCAACGTCCCCTATTCACGACCCATAGTTTTATGTACAGATTGTAAAGTTGGCTCATGAACTGGAGTGCACAACCTCTTGCTCACTGAAATTCTCTATGAGATGATGTATGGGTCATAAAGTGTTTTACGACCCATTAAACTAGTCATAGAGATAGAACCTGATGCTCTTCCCAGCCAAAAATGGTTGACTTAGCTCTGTGCCTGCATATTCTTTATAGAACGCACTATTACCCTATATGTAACCAACCCAAATGTCCAAGATTACAATAAAAATAAAAGAAAATAACTAATTATGAGTCCAAAAAAATTGAAAATAAACCTACAACTACACTATTACGACAAGGACCTTGGGTTGCCTCTCAAGTAGCACCTGATTTATTATCATGATACGACTTAGGAAAATTGGTTACTTAGACTTCACCAATCGCCCAGATTTCATTCTTCAGATCATCTAGTTGCTTCATTGCATGACAGATATTGATAACCTCTTCATCATTCTATATGAACCTAAGTTAACCAGCTTTCATATCTACTAGTGCTTGCCAGTGGCCCAAGAACGGTCTTTCCAAGATGATTGGGATGTCAAAGTCGACTTCAAAATCTAAGATCATAAAGTCTATGGGGAATATGAATTTCTCAAGTTTGACCAGTATATTATATAGTATCCCTACATGCTTTTTTATTATGTGATCAACCATCAACAATTGCATACTTGTTGGAGTAGTGGTTCCGAGTCCTAGTTTCTCGAAGACCGTAAGAGGTATCAAATTAATGCTGGCACTTAATTCTTAGAATGCCCTTGTGAACTCCACATCTCCAATGGTGTAGAGCATGGTAAAAACACCAGGATCTTCTCTTTTCTGAACCAAGGACCTTGTAGCAATAATACTACAATGTCAAAGCTCTTGTGAGAGCTCCTGGCTTACAGTGCTCTTCTTAGTGACCAGGTCCTTCATGTACTTGGCATACCCTGGCATCTTCTCCAATGCCTCGATGAGAGAGAAGTTGATGGAGAGTTGTTTTAGCATGGAGAGGAAGTGCTTGAACCTGTCTTCCTCCTCCCCCTTTTTGATTCTTTGAGGGAAAGGAGAAGGAGGCCTAGGAATGAGCATCAACTTTTGTGGTGTATCAACAACTTCACTCAGCCCATCCTTGCCACGATCATCTCCTTCATCCATATCCTTGGCCGCCACTATCTCCACTCGAACATCATCTTTGTCAACTATCATGGGAGGATCAATAGTGCTCTTGCCATCACATGTAGTAACTTCCATACACAGGCCATCGTTATTAGGGTTTTGAACTGTGTTGTTAGGCAGTGTACCCCTTTGGTGCTGATTGAGTTGAGTCAACACTTGACTAAACTATTTGATAGCCACAGACTGAGACTCAATCTTCTAATTGATGCTGGAAATTTCAGATTTCATGCCCCCCAAAGTCTCATCATGCATCTCAGCTTTCTTCAACACTCGATCAAACATCTTTTCAATCCTTGAACTATTTGCACCTATGTCGCGATTATATGGTGGCACATAGGGACCATTCTTGAAGCCATCTCTGTGACCCAATCTATATCTCTCTCTGGACCCCTAATATCCTCTACAGTTGTCCGAGAAAGCTCCATCTCTGTTGAAGTTTTGACCTTGGTTTTCCTTGACCTTAGCTCCAATAGTCTTGATTGGACCCTTAGGTATTGGTAAAAAAATAAGTATAAACAAAACATATGTCCTCCCCATAATAAAGCTCATCGTACATGGGTGCACCTCCTTTTAAAGGATAAAGCGGTTGTTGTCAAGAAATAACACCTAACCAAGTTAGGGTTGAACCCAAGGGAATACATAGGCTCAAGAGAATTCAATAACTACAATCTGAGTAGTTAACTAACTTACTTCCTCAAAAGGGGGAGGGGTTTGGAATAATCAATGGAAAAACACACTAACTAATACGAGAATGAAATCAATAGGGAGAGAAACTAGGGTATTGTGTTCCCCATGATTCCCTAACTTAGTATCACTGGATAACCTAATTCTTTTCTAGTGTATAGCATGCATGACCATAAGTTAAGTTCACCAAGCCCTTTGTTCAAAGGTACAAAAATAACAATAACAACATACCTAGTGGAATTCCACAAGTGGGGTCTAGGAAGAGTAGAATGTATGTAAACCTTACCACAACCTCATAGAAATAGAGAGGCTATTTCTTGGAAACCCTCCTCTCAAAAACCTATAAAAAGAATAAACTAGATATGACAAAAAGGAAAGTGACAGGAATAGAAAGGGTGACTAATAACGAAAAACACACAACAATATGTACATACGATAAATTTAACATACATATGACTGCTAGTGGAAACAAATGATACAAAACACGACTTCTCCTACTACCCTACTATATTCCAAGGTTAGACATCCACCTAACCCTATCAACCAATTAGCCTGCTACTCTAATTCGCGACCTCCACTACTTTCTATCTAAGGTCATGTCCTCGGTGAGATCACGTTTCACCATATCCTGTCTGATCACCTCCCCCCAATACTTCTTTGGTCTACCTCTACCCCTCCATGTAGCTCCCAAAACCAACCTCTCATACCTTCTAACAGGAGCATCGGTACTCCTTCTCTACATATATCAAAACCATCGCAATCTCACTTCCTTCATCTTATCAGCCACAGGCGCCACCTCTAGCTTCTCCCGAATGGTCTCATTCCTAATCTTATCGTTCCTAGTGTGGCCACATATCTGTCTTAACATTCTCATCTCTATGACATGCATCTTCTGAACATGTGTATTTTTTTTATTGGCCAACACTCCACCCCATACAACAAAGATGGTCTAACCACCATTCTGTAAAACTTATATTTGAGTTTAGGTGGTATCTTCTTATCACATAATACTTCCGAGGTAAGCCACTATTTAGTCCATGCTGCCCCAATATGATATGTCACATCAATATCGATATCGCCACTACTTTGGATGATGGACCCCAGATACTTAAAGTTTTTCCTCTAAGGGATAGGTTGAGTGGCAAGCCTCACATTAATGTCTGATTCATCCCTCACCACATTGAATTTGCACTTCAAGTATTCTGTTTTGGTCCTGCTCAGTTTCAATCCTTTAGACTCCAAGGCATATCTCCAAGCCTCCAACCTATCATTAAGTTTAGTTCGAGTGTCATCCATCAGGACTATGTCATCTGCAAATAGCATACACCATGGAACCTCCTCTTAGATAGATAGCGTTAGCTCATCCATCACCAATGCAAATAAGAAAGGGCTTAACACAGATCCCTGATGGAGTCCTATCTCAATAGGAAAATAATCTAAGTCTTCTCCTACCATTCTTACACGAGTTTTGGCTCCATCATATATGTCCTTAATCACCGTGATATATGCCATTGGGATACCTTTCACCTGTACAAACCTCCATAGGACATCCTTTAGAACCTTATCATAGGCCTTCTCGAGATCAATGAATACCTTATGAAGGTCATTCTTTCTTTTCCTATATTTCTCCATTAATCTCCAAACAAGATGAATTGCTTCAGTAGCCAAGTTTGGTTGATTAGATGAGAATACATCTATCAAATCTAGTTAATTAATCTCTTTTCCTATTTATTACTACCTTGGTCAAGTCAGTAATGTCACGACCAAGCTCCCTGGGCCGTGACTAGTGCCTGATTGGGCACCCAGACACAATTGCAAAGCCAGATTATAATAGATGTCTTATATTTTCTTTTAGAATACATGGCTAATCGTACAAACTGGGCACAACCCTTACGTGTATGTATCCACAGACCTGTAAACAAAACTGACAGAACTATAGGACGAGACAGGGCCCCGTCGTACCCCTGAATGGATATATATATATATACACATAAAGAGACAAATAAACGTACACATAAAAACCAGAAGTAGGCTCCGGAGTAGGGGAGCACTTCAAACTGCAGGAAGATGTCCTAAGCTGATGAGTCACCAAACTAAGTGTCAGAACCTGCGGGCATGAACGCAGCCCCCGAAGAAAAGGGGGTTAGTATGGGATATGTACCGAGTATGTAAAGCGGAATGTATAGAATGTAAACTTGAGTATTAATCGAAACAGAAGTATGGAATGCAAATGCATAACTAAGCATATAAAATGTTTACTTTCAAAATTCAAATCATACACAACACCTGAAGGTTTCAAATCTCCAACACATATAAAAATAACATAAGTGAGGCGGGCACTACGTCTCGCCGTCCCTACATTCACCCAACCACAACATAATGCGCAAGTGAACCAGGTATTACATATCGCCATATCCCTGTACTCCCGCGCCAGTGAGCTAGGGGTTACGTATCGCCATATCCCTGTCTCACATATCATCATACAAAAATAGCATAAGTGAGCGAGGGGTTACGTATCGCCATATCCCTGTCTCACATATCATCATACAAAAATAGCATAAGTGAGCGAGGTGTTACGTATCGCCATATTCATGTCTCACATATCATCATACAAAAATAGCGTAAGTAAGCCAGGTGTTACATATCGCCATATCCCTATCTCACATATCATACATCACAACACAAAATTAGCATAAATGAGTTGAGCTCTACGTGTCGCCGTCCCCATACTCACCCAGCGTAGCATAGCACCAAACATCCATAACAGACAAGTGAGCTGGGCGCTACATACCGCCGTTACCTGAGATCGAAATAATAATTATTATATATTCTATCAAAGGTGAGCTAAAATGCATAAAAGGGCATCACGGGACCCACGATCGGTGGAGACCCAAACTGACCCAACTTACGGAGAACATACTCAACCTAGATCACACAAACTCATATGATGCATTTCTAACGATTTTCAAAGCGATTCGGGCTTTCTAACAAAAGTTACAGGCGTTTATACTTCTAAAACTATTAGAACATAAAGTCTTTCAAACTTATCTAATTTTTCATATTCCCACCATCTATGAACTTCAAAGACACAAGAGTTAAGGATATGACTAATTTTTATAAGAATGTCAAGGAACGAACATGAGACATATTTAAGCCCGAAAAGGGATCTTTCGAGACTCATATCCTTATCTATATTTAACTAAGTCATGCCAAAGAACGGAATGCTTTACATTCCTCAATCACTTCTCCGCTAAGAACGGAATGCTTTACATACCTCAATTGCTTCTTCAAACTAATCCAAATGCAACCCAATTCAACTCAAGCTTCAGGATGCCCAACGTCTACAAATAATTCATAACCATGTTACACAATTAGCTAACAATTTCTTGGGCATGAAATTCCAAGTTGTCTTTAAATTCTATGAAAAATTCGACAGCATTTCCCCTTAATATAAGCCACCTCGAGAATCCATCTTGGCTCAAATTAATCAACAACAACAACAACAACCCAACAACATAGACAATCATTTCCAATGCCATTATAACATCAATAACTCAACTTGAGCTTCTCAACAACAACCCAACAACATAGACAATCATTTCCAATGCCATTATAACATCAATAACACTAAATACCATTATTTAGTCACACTTCTAAAATTAGACAACACACTAATATATACATTTAGATGATGTCCAAGCATTCTTCTTGCAACCTTAATAACACATAAAACACCATTAAATCTTACCCTTTTCACTTCAATATCACAAGTGAGCTAAGATTCCAATCTTGAGGAAAGAAAGGCTTTCTTGCTCCAACAAATTCTTCAAGCTACTTAGAAGACCCAATATAGGAGGTTTGTAACATCAAAATAATTTTAGAATGGAAGAAAGTAAATTTTGATTTCTTTAGTGCAAGGCCGAGAGGGTCCTTTTGGTTTTCTTCAAGATTTTCTTGTTTTGGCTAATTTTCTAAGTATGAGAACATACTACATATATGTATATATATACATAAGCATCCACACAAGACCTTGCCAAGTGTGGGTGGCCCACACCACATTTGGTCCAATTAAAACCCAATAAATTTTGTGTGTCCCACAAAAAATCTTCAAGACCCTAAGTTTTAAGAATTCTACTTGGGTCCCAAACTTCCCAATAATGTTACTTTAGTCCCAAACTCTCCAATAATGCCACTTTAGTCTCAAACATTCCAATAATGCCACATTAGTCCTAAATTTCATAATGGTTCCAATGCACAAAAATAAGGGTTTTAACAAGTAATACTAGGCGGGTTCTAATATTGGCCACCTTCAAAAAACATGCAAAACAAAGAGAGTTATTTAATACATGCATGCACACTTTCCAAGAATTATGAATTGTCCAGTTTTACTTTGTTAGTTTTTCATGGTTCCCACAACCCTAGTTATGAATTTAGCTACTCATGCTATGTGTTGATGCAACAATCATACCCTTACTTATTAGTCCCAGTTTAATCTCCGCTTGTCCTAGTTTGGTTGATTAGATAAGAACACATCCATCGAATCCTATTAATTAATCTCTTTTCTTATTTATTACTATCTTGGTCCAGTCAGTAACACTAGGTGGGTTATAATGTTGGCCACCTTCAAAAAACATGCAAAATGAAGAGAGTTAATTAATACATGCATGCACACTTTCCAAGAATTATGAATTATCCAGTTTTACTTTGTTAGTTCTTCATGGTTCCCACAACCCTAATTGTGAATTTAGCTACTCATACTACGTGTAGATGCAATAATCATAAATTGGAAGAACATTATTAAACACTTACACAATAGAATTAAGAACAAGCAAATCCAAATTCAATGAGAATCACAAGCTTAAAGATGAAATTAAAGTACAAGTGTTGTCAAAGACTCTCCAATGTAATCTCACTATTTTTTCTCTCTAATTACTAAGTTCTCTAAGTAATATCTGCTTCATCATCACCTCCATACCTATGTGGATTTGTGCAAGCTCTTGCATTATTTTTTCATTGATCTTTGCTTGCTTCAAACCAACACTGACATCACATGAACCTTTGGTAGATGCTCTGTCTCTCTGCCATTATACATGATCAATCTTGACCACACTCTCTATTCGTTCTACTATCTTTGCAAATAGCTGATCTAAAAACATGTCCTCGATGATAGTGTCAACACAAGCCTGACTATTATCATCAAAGGCATAGTAGAAGATCTCTACCAAGGCATCATCAACTATCTTATAGTCTGGGATACCCCTTAAGCATTTGGTGAACCGCTCAAAAATAATACTAATCGAATCACCAGAAAGTTGCTCAAAGTTGTTAATCTGGTCCTTCAACTTGAGCTTCTTCGATCTAGGGAAGTACCCCTCCAAAATGGCCTTATAAAAGTCTTCCCAACTGGTGATCGAACTATGTGGGAGCTCAAATAGCCAAAATACTGCATTGTCAGTAAGAGATAATGGGAAGACATGAAGTCCCACAACATCCATAGAGAGATTTTGTGTTTCCATCACACTCTTACAAATGAATACAACATTGTGTAGGTGGCTATGTGGATTCTCCAATGGTAAGCCTGCAAATAGCCCACGGTTCTGCAATATCTGAAGCAACTCACTCGAGACTACGGACTTTGCGTCTGCCGATAGTGGTGGCAATACAATAGCTCCAGTCACTTCCGTAGCCATAGGATTTAGCCTATAGTGATTCCACTGGTAAGCATTGGCATTGAAATCCTATGGTTGTGGAGCGATGTCCTCAAGAGGAGGTGGGTTCTCTTGTCCAACATTTTCATTATCATTCCTATTCAGGGTTGCATTGGTAGGGTGTTGGCATTATCTTGGGTCATTCTCCTCAATATTCTCTAGATCTTTGGGTCAAATGGAGTTAAGGGATTGCCTTGACTCCGGGTATTGGGCATACACTGTACTTACACACTGCAAAAAACAAACATAACAAAAAGGTAAGATATTAGAAATAAGGATTAACACTCAAATCATTATGAATTAACTAAGTCTAGCCATATTCACCGGCAAAGATGCCAAAATCTTGATCTCACTGAAGTTACACCTCTTTTTAGAGGATAAAGCCATCGTTGTCAAGAGATAGAACCTAATTAAAGTTAAGGTCGAACCAAAGGAAATATGTAGACTCAAGAGAATTCAATAATTGCAATTCAAGTAGTTAACCAACTTACTTCCCCAAAAGGGGGGGGGTTGTAATAATCAATCAAAAAATAATCTAACTACTACAAGAGCAAAATCAATATGGAAAGAATCTAGGATTTTGTGTTCCCCATGAGTTCCTAACTTAACATCACTAGATAATCTCATTCTTTTATAGTGTGTATCATGCAGGATGGTAAGTTAAGTTCACCAAGCCCTTTGGTCAAAGGTGGGAGGCAAATTTCACTATGTGACTTGGCCTATCTCCATAGTATGCATAACTAACCCTTACCTACTAGTCCCAATTCAACCTCTCCTTGGCCCAGTTTGGTTGATTAAATGAGAACACATCAATCGAGTCTTGATAATTAATCTCTTTTCCTATTCATTACTACCTTGGTCCAGTCAGTAACACTAGACGGGTTCTAATGTTGGCCACCATCAGAAAAACATACAAAATGAAGAGAGTGCCTATTCATTACTACCTTGGTCCAGTCAGTAACACTAGGCGCGTTGTAATGTTGGCCATCACTAGAAAAATATGCAAAAGGAAGAGAATTAATTAATACATGCATGCACACTTTCCAAGAATTATGAATTATTTGGTTTTACTTTGTTAGTTCTTTATGGTTCTTACAACCCTAATTGTGGATTTAGCTACTCATGCTATATGTAGATGCAAGAATTATCAATTGAAAGAACATAGTTAAACACTTACATAATAGAATTAAGAATAAGAAAATCCAACTTCAATGAGAATCACAAACCTAAAGATGAAAATTAAAGTACAAGTGTTCTCAAAGACTCTCTAATGTAATCTTACTATTTTCTCTCTCTAGTTACTAGTTCACTGAGTAATGTCTATTTCCCCCTTGAAAAATAACCTTAGAAACCTATTTATAATTAGTAAAGTACATATCCTAAAAAATAGGATAATTGGTCAGCACGCCTCACGAAAGGGGTTTACGGGCCATATTGCATTCCATAACCAATAATTGTGGTCTTGAACAAAGCTATTTGAAATTTGGACGTCAAGTTTACAATACCTCTCTAAGACTCATAAAGTAGTTTATGACCCGTAAGGGGGGTTTTGTCCGTGAATCTTCAGAAAGACCCAATCTCTAATCCTCAGGGCACGAACTATCTTCTATGACTTGTAAATCAATTCACAACTCATCTACATGTTCATGGAATCACTTTAGAAAATAGACCTTCACTATAATTATCTATGAAACCACTTTACAATGCGTAGAATAGTCTGCGACCCGTAAAAGGGTCTCATATTTCCTCAAAATTCAATAACTTCTGTATTTCTTCCCAAAATCAAGGGCAAACCTAAAATCCTGCACACATAGAACAAAAAGACATACAATCAACTAACATCACTTTGATAACACAAAAAATTCCAAGTTTTAAGCATCAAAAGCAGTGTATTTCAACAACACATCATGCCATCAAATGAAACTTCTCAAGTTAGTTGAGTTGGCTTAGCCTTGAGTTTGTAGCATCACTCCAATCCAGATTTATCTTCTTGACCTATATTGCCTTATGCTCAAACTCTACATATAAGTGAAAAGCTTTACCTGAAATAATTTTGTATGAAGACATACCGATAGGAGTTTTAAATATTGTTAGGTATGACCATATGGCATCATCAAGCTTTCATGACCAATTTGTCTAGTTTGCATTCACAGACTTAGATAAAATCTGTTAAATCTCCCTATTAGACACCTCAACATGCCTAACAACATTTAAGAAACTCGACAATAAGATGCTTCAACCCGTATTAAATGCCGGGCTAGGTGGCCTCATTTCGCCTTACCAACCCTAGGAAAACTTTGAATACAGGCCTAGATCATTTATACAAATAGACTTTTTGGGTGCTAAGATCCAAAGGTGAGAGGGAAATAATCTAGATCATACGCTAAGGTCCCTAAGCAATCATTTAGTGGAAAAGGAAGTGATCGAGTGATGACAACCAGGAGGTGGGCTTGGAAGCAGCGATCCTTTGAAGAAAGCATAATAGCTCATTGGTCTAGCTCCATGGCATCGAAAATGTATCAAGGCCCAAGTGATTCACCGAAGTGATGAGACCTTGAAAGCTACTTTATCAAGTATCAGTAGCGAAATGTTCTATTAATTGGGAAAGGTTTTTGGTGACAAAACCTGGAGATATTAGAAGTGAGAATGTTGATATGAGTAATGAAAAATTTTGTGAAAAACATGATCGCCTGCCAGTAGAAGGTTTTCTGCATTCAGTCAATCTACACAAAGTGAATCGGTCCCTAAGAAACCCCCAAAAGGGCCTAGTCCGATGGGTACACAAAAGTGATGAAGTTGCTTTGACTATAGAACCATGCCTGTCTGTTGGAGCAAATTGGATGATTGGGCCGAGGGCTGCCCCCTCTTCCTCTCACTCTTCTTTCCCTAATATGAACCTTGAGTCATCAAAGCCTTTTTGACTTGGCCTGGCCCGGTTGCCCTACGGGACATAAGGGCCCGGATGACCATGTGAGGGATGAGTACCTTGCTACTAGGGTGTCCAGGTGTGAATGATATCTACCATATGAGGGGTAAGTACCTTGCCACCAGGGTGTTCAGGTATGAATGACATCTACCATGGACGGGTAAGTACCTTGCTATCAGGGTGTCCAAGTGTGAACGACATCTCCCATCCAAAGTTAGGTTTCTAGCTTAGTCTTTTCTACACATATGATATCTTATATAAGCATGATTTACCCTAGCATGTTCTACTTATGCATCGATCATAGATGCCATATTATTATACTATGCCTTTTGTCTAATGTATGCATTTTGACTATGGAGCTTATTTATTGTTGCATTGCGTTCCATATACTTAGTATATTCAAATGTACTAACGTATACTCTTGCCTACATAATATCAACATGTAGGAACCGGAGCTCCTATTGATTCTTCTTATGGCTAGATAAATTATTCAAGTTACCCTTTGGTGAGTCCTCCATTCTGGGGATAAGGACTATTCTCTCATGCTATGATTAAGATTATCTTTACTTTATCATATACTTATGACTATGAGGGTGAGCCCTATTGTATTTCTTGGCCCCCCGCTATTATCTATGTAGTAGATGTGTTATTGGACAAAGCTATGTATTTATGCTATGAGTTGATTTATTTATCTCTTGACTCTATATTATAACAAGTTCTCCTTAGTCCATCTTGCCCTTATTTCCATTCTTCAAATGTCATTTAATTTTTTTTGTGACCAAGGATATGTAATGATATGCTGTGAGGCTTGTTTATGGTCCCTTTGGGTTCCCCATTCGCCAGTCACGTCTAGGCCCTATGCTTGGGTCATGACAGAGGTGGTATGAAGCACTAGGTTGTTAGATCCTCAGAGTCCAACACACCACATTGATTAGAGTCTTATTCATAGTTGTGTTATGCACCACAACTATGAGTAGGAGGCTATGAGGCATTCTAGGAAATATTTCACTTCTTCATGATCCATGTCATGCTTTAGAAGTGAGATAGGGCTTTACCCTCTAACGAATGTTTTTTTCTCTTTTAATTGATCATGTCGCTTCAAGGAGGAAGGCGAAGGCAGATAATTAGAAAGTTTTGATTTTGATAGACTCGAGTTTCACTATTTCTTCTCTATTCTTTTAATTGATGGTGGGACTTCTTGTGTGCCCAAGTGGTTTGTGTGAATCTTTGGTATCTGTTCTCTTGGTTGGGTATGCTGTTGCTAGAAAATTTATAGGTGTTGATCCGGGTTTGTATTGCATTATGTCTTGCTTTGTGTCTTTTTGATGTTGGTATGGTGGATTGTGATGTCATTATAGGGATGGAATGGTTGCATGCATGTTGTGTCTTCATTAATGGTAGAACCTATAGAGGTAGCCCTGATTCCCTAATGATCCCGTCTTTGAGTGGGAGGTTGTTAAATGGTAGCAAGAGAGGTAGGCCCATTTCATGCCTTAAGGTACAATTGGTCTTTAAGGGGTTGCATTTGTTATCTTATGAGAAATGGAGGTGTTTAACCTACGTTGTTTTGTCTATAGAATTATTGTTGGTGGTGGATGAGGCTTTGAATATCCATTCCAATATTTTGAATTTTGGGGTAGTGTCCTTTGGTTTGACTAATATGGGTGGTGGTAGATGAGGCTTTGAATGTCCTTTCCGATATTTTGAATTAGGGGTAGTGTCTTTTGGTTTGACTAATATGTCGGTTATGCCTATAAGTCTCATGAGTAAGATCTCTAGTCCTTACCCTAATAGGTTTATGGTGGGTTTGGTGGTGATAATGTGGTTTGTTCCTTAATGAGGTAGTGCATGTGAATCATTTGAGGGTAGTATTACAAATTTAAGGAAGAAGGTTGGGTGCTAGAAGGAGAGATGGGAATTTCGGTGGTAGGTTCCATAGTGCCTGGTGATGGTATTAAGGTGGACTTTAGTAAGATAAAGGTGATTAGGTATTAGCCTCGACCTTGACTTCCGGGTATTAGAAGCCTCTTGGGTTTAGTGGGCTATTACCAGGAATTATGAGTAGGTTCTCTTCTATTGTTGCTCTTATGACTTAGTTGACCCTAGGTAAGGCCATGTTGTGACCGATATTTTGAGTAGGGTGATTTGATAGGTCCAGGAGTTGCTATTTCTTGTGTTATCCCTAGGTGCTAGTAGGATTCATGTGTAGGTGGATTTCATTCATAGGTTCCATTCACCCCATGAAACCCAATTTCCTTTTTATGAAAATTGCATGATTTCAAGATGTATTTCTTATGGGTAT
>DF363845.1:0-19025 GCA_000787875.1 Solanum virginianum | reverse complement strand
TGAGGTTCACAGATCCCAAGACAAAGACTTCTGAGTCCTCCCTTCCTTTTAAAGGACATCTTTATCTTTCCTTTATTTGAGTTATTTCATTTGACTGTGGTAGCCATGGCCTGTCATGGTACTTTCTTAGAGGTTAGCCATAGAGGCTTCATAGACATGGACAACTGATAGTTGATGTTGGGATTGCTTTTCCCATTTCCCTATTATGATTGAGTTGCTCTTTTCTTCGTACTCCATACGATAGTGATTTTGATAGTTTCTCAGCCAACTGATAGCCCCTTTTTAATTACTTAATATCTTTCGCAATATGAATTGATTGAATGAAGGCAATGAGACTAGGTGGTCCGCTTGGGGGTTAGCAATAGTCTTCAAGCTCCAGTTACGCCTAGGATACCCATCTGGGGCGTGACACAAATCTCTTCAGGATCTTAAGGAATTTATCCAAGCTTCAAGTCTCTATTAAAATCTTCATCAAGACATTCTCCAAAACTAAGGTATATGAGTTTCATTCATGAGTTCCTTTCACCCATGAAGCCTAAGCTTCCTTTTTACCTAAATTGTATGATTTCAAGTTGATTTACTTATGGATCTTACTTATTATGAATTAGACTATGAATTACAATGGAGTTTCATGAATCACCCGCCAAGTGTTTGATAAAATATCCGGTTATGATTTCTTGAGGAATTGAGGGTCCAATGCATGTCTTATAAGTTGAATGACTTTATGATGATAAAAGGAATGTATGTATATGATATTCTCCTATATCGTGTTGGGAATTGACTATGCCTCACTTGAGGGGTTGTGAGCTCGGGTAACTACGTCTAGGGGTTTGTACCTAAATAACCATGTCGAGGGGTTTCTACCTTGATAATCGGGTTGAGGGGTTGGTACCTCAATCACCATGGGTGGGTAGGGAGAGACGATCCACCAACCAATTAAGGTGTTTGTACCTTAATAACCAGGTTGAGGGGTTGGTACCTCAATCACCATGGGTGGTAAGGTGAGACGATCTATCAACCAATTGAGGGATTGGTACCTCAATAAATAATGAAATCTATAATGGTGGTCTTTTCTTGCACATGTATTATGTTCTATTCAAGCATCTTCCATGCACTCCTCCACGTGGCTAGTACGATTTCTCTCAAGCTAGTTGGTGAGTCCTCCATTCCGGGGATAATGTCTATGATCTCATGCTATGTACTAAGACTATCTTTCTTTTATGTATGTATTGACTAAGAGGGTGAGCCTGGTTGCTTGTCTTGGCCCCCGCTCATATCTAAGTTTTAGAGGTATTGTTGGACATGTTATGTATTGAGCCTTAACTCTCTTGTTTTGACTTTTATGTTATGAAAGTCTCCCTTTAGCCCTTTGCCCTTATTTCTAATCTAAATATGTTGTTTAATTACTTTTGCGACAAATGATGTGTAATGATACGTTAAAAGACTTGTTTGGGGTCCCTTCGGGTTCCCCATTCACCGTGTCACGTCTAGGCCCTAGGCTTGGGTTGTGACAATAAATGAAGAAAGTTTTTTTCTTCTTTTTTATCACAATGTAATTATGGTCGTGACAATAAATGAAGAAAGTTTTTCTTCTTTTTTATCACAATGTATGTTCGTGACAATAAATGAAGAAAGTTTTTCTTCTTTTTTATCACAATGTAATTATAAGTGTGCTATTTGGTTGAATAAGTGTACTTTCAAGTTTATATTAAATTTTAAAAATAAAAATTAATTATCCAAAATTAAAATTTTCTATCAGACAAGTTAGGATATTTATAAATAATATTGAATTAAATATTTAAGAGATATATTATCTTTTGAAAATATATTAATTAGTAAACATATGTTCTTAACTAATATTGTAAAAAAAAATCAATTCTACATATTTTAATTAAATTTATCATAAAAATTAAAAATACAAGTTCTATACAACAACATATCCAGTGTGATCCTAGAAATGAGGTCTGGGAAAGGTAAAATGTACGCAGACCTTACTACTACCTCATAGAGATAGAGAGGTTGTTTCCGAGAAACTCTCGTCTCAAGAATCAAGCTCCATAAGCAGAAAATACTAAACATGAAAAAAAAAGGGAAAGAACAGAAAAAAAAAAGGAAAAACGACTAATGATGAAAAGCAAATGATAGTATGTAAATATCAAAAAGTAACTGTAAAAAAATTAGAAAAAAAGTAACAAATATAAGACAGAAAATGACAACATAAGATAAAACTGGCTACTCCTACTACCTACTATATCACTAGGTCAGACATCATTCTACCCTCACTAACCCATTAGCCTGCTACTCTAATACGCGACCTCCACTCCTTTGGGTCTAAGGTCATATCCTCAGTGAGATGAAATTTCGTCATATCTGAAAATACAAGTTTTATACGAATATATGAAATGCAATGTTTCTCAAAAATATAAATATATAAATATAATGTCATAGAAAAATTATTAAAATAATTGACAAAAAGATAATCAATCAAATCTAACTAAAAAAAAAAAGTGGCTTGTAATATAAAATATCAAGTCATGTACTATCAACACAAATGAAATTAAAAATATAACATAAGTTTTAAAGCCAAAATAAATAAAAAAATCTTAATACTCTTATATCAAATTTCAACATAGCGTGCATAAATATTATTTTTTTTAAAATGTAATTCTATAATTTTATTCAACAATGAATTCAACTTTAATTTTAAAACTAGAATACTAATAAAATCATACTAATGAAAACAATAAATATAGAAGAAATAAATAAAAAATATAATGTGAAAAATTGCATGGGATCACATGAAGTAAAGGTTGAGAAGGAGAATAAAATTAAAAAATAAATATTATTCAACAAAATATATTTTTAAGAAATATTAAAATAAAAAAAATCTAAAAGAAATTAAAAAATAATCAACTTGTAATTATACCATGTAATTACCTGCAATTCACAATTTTCCATGTGAATTGGAGAGTATAATTACACTCTAGCAATTACACTCAATTATCTGATGACCAAGTAATTATCTGTCCAATCAAATAGGTCAACAGTGTAATTACACTCAATTATGCTAAATCGAATTATTAATATGGCTTCCAAATGGACCCTTAATAATTTGGACAATATTTTAGAAGAACATTGAATATTAATTCTTAATACAGGAAGGTAAATGCTAATACGAGTAATAAACAATCCATGCATTACAATCTTTGTACTACTTTTTTTTTTTTTTGGTGACAATCTTTGTACTACTAACTCTTGCGTACGCTATTGTCTCTGCATTATTAATTTCGCGGGCTTAAAAGTTATTACACCTTCTACTATCCTTATCACATTTAAAAATATTTACAAAGTAACATCTTATTGATACAAAAATGAGAGAATAACACTCATTTATTCTAAAGGAATTAGCACTCATTTTTATTCTTTGTTCCCAACCACTATTTCAACTCAATTTATAGGTTTGTCAACTGTGTACTTATAAGAGTTGGGATAGTTTACTGAATTTGTTGTTTAAGAAGTGCTTATAATTTCTCCTGGTACTTTGAAAAGTAAAACCAACTTCGAAAAATTGAAAATTTCAAAACAAAATCTATTTGACACGATGTCGACATTTTCCCAAAAGTGCAAGGAAAAGGACTAATTATTATGAGGTGTCGGGTACGAGTTTATTTTGTATATTAAAATCGTAAAAAAGCAAAACAAATATATTGGTTCGAATATATCTATTTATTTGTATTAAAAGCAAATAAAATAAAAATGGAAAAGGGTGTGCTTGGTAGGGAGGAAAAGGAAAACATTTCCTGAAAAAAATATTTTTTAATTTTTCATGTTTGGTTGACGTAAACACTTGGAAAAATATTTTTTAAATTAATTTATTTTTCTCAAATATAAAAAAAATGACTTTCCTAAAGAAACAAAAATATATATATATATTTTTCAAAACTCTCCTCTAACCTCAAATTACAATATTTTTCTTGCCTCATTCCTCCAAAAATGTTATATTTAAAAAATAGTTTAATTTTTTAAAAGTTTTTTTATCTCACCCCTTGCCCTGACCCCCCACTTCACCCCAAACACACTCACAATAATTTAAAAATTCTTTTTTAAAAATATTTTAATTTTTTATTTTTTTTAACTGCAATCCCTAGTCCGAACACCCTATCAGCCCCACTCCCACCGCCACCTCATAAAAATCATCTTTGGTTCAAATTTTGAAGTTTTCATTTGTTTTACCCACTACCTTGATCGCCTAGCCCTTCACCCCCACCCCCCACCCCCAAAAAAAATCTTCATTAATTTTTTTTTTTATGAAAAATATTTTAAATATAATTTTTTTACCCCACTCTTATCTTGACTCCCCCCACCCCCCTACTTTCACCCCATTCCATACACAAAAAATTAAAAAAATTATTTTTGAATTTTTTTTTAATTTTTGAAAATCTCATTTTTACCCCCATTCCTACCCCTAGCCCTACGCCCCCCCTCCCTCCCCAAAAAAAATGAAAAATTATTTTTTAAAAAGTTTACTAGGATTTTGTATAGCTTTTTGTACCTTAAGTTTGTTATAGCTTGAAAAGTTTACTTTGGTAAAAATATATGACTAAACGGTATCAAAATAGAATTCTAATAATTACATCAGCTCTGGAATAGTTAAATCAGGTTAGAAACATGACCGATTTGAGTTTTGAGGCTTTTTGTGCGAGTTTAAGTCATTTAGTATTTTAGTCTTTCAAAACTAACCCAAGTTTGACTTCAATTAACATTCTTGAAAATCATGCCCAAATGAAAATTTTGATAGTATGGTTAGCTCCAGAATGTTGAGTTCAGTCTCGAACGATCTTTCATTCGATTTTTGAGGCTTCGAAACTCATTTTGCTGAGCCCTTTGATAATGACAATGAGGAGTGAGATCCACTTCCGACGACGTTATATAAAATTTTTGATTGTTCTGCTTAGTTCAGAACACCGAATTTAATGATGCAGGATAGTCCATTTACGTGTATAGGGTTCCTAATAAATTTTGGGTACCCTGTCAGAGAGTTGAACTTTGCAAAAATCAACTGATCAGCACCAGCTGATGTATGCCCCTTGTTGGTCTTTACATTTGTGAGCTTGGTCGTTGAGATAAGACCTCTGCGATCGAGAGGTCTTGTTCATCACTGCGAGAGCCAGCTGAGTCAGCCCTCTATGATCACCGGGCTAGTTGTTGCATTCAAAAACGTGGGCCTCGTGTTTGGGATAGTATGGGGTCTAGTCTTTCAAATAAAAGACTAGACGAACTCAGCTCATCCTTAAATTTTTACAAGGTGATTTCTTGGTTATTTTAAGCCAAATGCAGTGATTCAAAGCTTAAAATTGTGTGTGTGTGTGTGTGTTTTGAGAAAACATCATGATATGGTCGAAAAGTGCTATAAAGGGTTCGTTTAAGGTATATTTACCATTTCATCTACTGTTGTCGTTGTATTTCTGGTATAAATTTAGGTTTTTATTGCAATGTCATGTTTTATGTTGTTTTGAGCCCTGAATTGTGTTTCATTTTTTAACACAAGTTTAGAAAAATTTTCAAGACCCTTTTAGGAGTTAATTTTAAAATTTTGGGTGCAGGTTTCACATTTTCTATTAGTGCTAAAATTGTTTTGAATGATGACTGCTCACAGGTAATACATCAAAATGGAAACATATCTTAATAAGGAATAGAGACAAGCAAGATTTGACAAAGGTGATAGAATCTCAGCACAAATGGAAGAAGATAATTTGTTGATGCTTCAGCAAATCAATCACAAATTTGATAGAGATCACCACCACCAAGAATAGAATCCATGATTAATGAAAAAGATTGACCAAAGACTCAGCAAATCAATTAGAAGATCACTACCAATATTTGATCTGTGATTGAAGACAATCACATCCTTAAAAAGACCCAGATCAGGAGCTAAACAAGGAAGAAACATCTGATTTGTTGGCTTCTTAAAAAGCCTTACCTTACTCTTGGAAAGAGGATCCATCAAAGCCTCAATCCAAGGATCAACTCCCTTGGGATGCCATCTCTTCAACATAAAAGGAGGCATCTAGGATATCTCAAGACTCATACAAGCCTACTGCATTTCAAGTCATTCTTCAATACTCTTCATCTTTAGAAAATCATTGTAAATTCTATAGTTGTTACTGTGAAAGAAAAAGAGAGAGAAAAAGAAAAAAAATATTGAACGAGAGGTTTGTGTCTAAAGAAAAAGAAAAATTTAAAAAAGAAAGAAAAATCTGAGTTTAGTTTTAAGTTAAACTTTTGTAACCATCTTCCATTAAAGGCTTGAAGAGATATCCCTAGGAACCCATGGGGACTAGACCTAAGATTTGCGTTGAATCTGAACCAGTATAAAAATATCTGGTGTTAAATTTTCTTTTTACGCACTTTACTTCTCTGCTTATTTACTTATTAGCTTTAGTCGACGACCCAGTATATTAGTTGACTATCTGAAGTAAAGGTTAAGTTAAAAGAAAAATAAAGAAAATTCAATTCACCCCCTCCCCCCCGGCCGCCGCCCCGTCCCTGCAATTTCAATTGGTATCAGAGTCTGGTCTCACTAAATTTTTCTGTTCAACCACAGGTGAGAAAAAGATCATGGCAAATCAAAATCAAATCATTGGAGCATTATTTCAAGAGGGAACCTCTCAAAGTAGACCTCACTATTTTAATGGAAAGCACTTTTCATACTGGAAAATCAGAATGGAGACTTTCATCAAGTCTTATGATGTCAAAGTTTGGAGAATCGTCAAACTTGGTGACATTCCCATCCCCGTAACTAAGCCTACTAATGGAACTACATCAAGTTCTGAAGGAAGTCATGCTTCTGTTGTTCTCAATCTAGAAAATTACACTAATGAACAAATAGAGATCATCCAGAAAAAAATAAAAGGCAAGTGGTATCTTGATAGCGGATGTTCAAATCACATGACAGGCAATAAAAGTCTGTTTAAATTTGTTGTTGATTTTAATGGTGGAAAATTTTGATTTGGAGATAACTCGACTGGAACTGTCATTGGTATTAGTACCATCTCTTTTGATAAATCTTGTGATATTAGTAATGTTTATCTTGTGAAGGGTCTAAGGTACAATCTACTAAGCATCAATCAACTATGTGATGCGGACCTAGAAGTACGATTCAAGAAAACTGAATGTATTATTGAAGATGTATCAGGAAAGGAGATACTCCCTAAAAGTAGGGACAAGAATGTTTACATCCTTGACTCAGTGAAAGGATCCACAGATCACATTTGTCTTGCATCCATCTCTAAGGATCCATGGATTTGGCACAAAAAGTTAGGTCATGTAAGCATGAGATTAATTGAGAAGCTTGCAAGACTAGAATTAGTAATTGGATCACCAAAGTTGGACTACACATCTGTGATGCTTGTCAAATGGGTAAGTAAACAAGGAACTCCTTCCAATCAAAAGATAATGTTTCTACTACAAAACCTCTTCAACTTCTTCACATGGATCTTTTTGGTCCAACTAGAACTGCTAATATTGGTGGAAAGAGGTATGCCTTTGTTATTGTTGATAACTATTCTCGTTTTACTTGGGTTATGTTTTTAGCTAACAAAGATGATACTTTAAAAATTTTTGAGCTTTTTTGGTAAGAAAGTACAGAGAGAAAAGAGTTACTACATTACTTCTATAAGAAGTGATCATGGAGGAGAATTCGAAAGCAGAGCCTTTGAAAATTTCTGTAATGAAGAAGGGTACTCATACAACTTCTCTGCTCCTCACTCTTCTCAACAAAATGGAGTCATTGAGAGGAAGAACAAAGCTTTTCAAGACATGGCTAGAACCATGATATGCGAACGCTCTCTTCCTCACCATTTTTGGGCTGAAATGGTAAGTATGACATGCCATATTCTTAACAAGTGTCTAATCCGACTCATTCTCAAGAAGACTCCATATGAACTATGGAATGAGAAGAAACCAAATATCAGCTACTTCCATTCATTTGGCTGTAAATGCTTTGTTCAGAATAATGGTAAGGATAATCTAGGTAAATTCAACCCTCGCGGCGATGAAAGTCTCTTTCTTGGTTATTCTAACTCTAGTAGAGCATATCAAATTTTTAACAAATATACCTCCATTGTAGAAGAATCTGTACATGTACTCTTTGATGAATTTAACCCTATTTTTGAGAAAAGATATAGTTCTAATGATAAAGATCCTACTAACTTTAATATAACAACTTCAAAAGTAGTTGCAGAAAAGGTTCAGTCGACTACTGTTGAAGAAAGTCAACCAGCAGTAGAAACTGTTCGCAATAAATGGAGAAGCAGGCCCAACTACCCCAGAAAGTTTATCATTAATGACGTCAATGATGGAATGAGAATAAGGACATCTAGTAAAAGAAATGCCAACATCGCTTTTATACCTCAACTTGAACCAAAAAAGGTTGAAGAAGCTCTAAAAGATAATGATTGGGTAAATGCCATGAAGGGAAAGCTGGATCAATTTGAAAAGAATCAGGTCAAGAATTTGGTTCCTAAGCCTAAAAATATCACTATCATTAGGACAAAATGGGTATTTAGAAACAAGCTAAACGAGGCTAGTGAAGTGACTAGAAATAAAGCTAGACTTGTAGCTCAAGGTTACTCTCAACAAGTAGGAGTCGACTATGATGAAACTTTTGCCCCTGTAGCAAGGTTACAGTCTATTTGAATTCTTCTTGCTTATGCTGCTTTTAAAGGTTTTAAACTTTTCAAATGAATGTTAAAATGCCTTTTTAAATGAATTTATTGAAGAAGTTTCTATAAAATAGCCTCCAGGGTTTGAAAACCAGATTTCCCTTACCATGTGTATAAATTGCCAAAAGCGCTTTATGGACTCAAATAAGCTCCCAGAGCTTGGTATGAGCGCCTAAGCAAATTTCTTTTATCCCATGATTTTTCACAAGAAAGCTTTGACACTACTTTGTTTATTAAAAAATCTTTCTCAAATAATATTATTACTCAAATTTATGCTGATGATATTATTTTTGAAAGTACTAACCCTGATTTGTGCAAGGACTTTGCCAACATTATGTAAAGCGAATTCGAAATGAGTATGGTGGCTGAGTTAACCCTCTTATTGGGTCTTCCATTTTTTGAAACTGATCAAGGGATTTTCATCTGTCAAAGTAAGTATGCTTTGGAACTTGTGCAAAAATTTGGTATAAAAAATGCTAAAGCCATTAGCACTCCCATGAGTCCCTCCTGCAATCTGAATCTTGATCCTAATGGTAAAGTGTTGATGAATCCAAGTATAGAGGTATGATTGGGTCTTTACTTTACCTCAATTCCAGTCGCCCTGACATTATGTTCAGTCTCCTAAATAGTCTCATTTAACTATTGTTAAAAGAATAACTTGTTATTTAGTTGGAACAATTTCATTTGGGCTATGGTATGAAAGATCCTCTGACTTAATCTTCATGGGTTTTCAGATACAGATTATGCAAGTGATAAAGTAGATCGCAAAAGCACCAGTGGGTCTTGTCAATTTCTTAGAAACTCTTTCGTATCTTGGAATAGCAAGAAACAAAACTGCGTATCAATCTCTACCACCGAAGCTAAGTATGTTTCCATTAGACTATGTTGTACCCAGGTTTTATGAATTATTCATCAATTGAATGATTATGATGTTTTTATTAAACTTGCTCAATTATTTTGTCACAATCCAGTGTTATTTGTTTGACAAAAATCTTGTGCATCACTCTAGGGCAAAGCATATTGATATCAAACATATTTTATTAGAGATCATGTTTTGAATGGCAATGTTGAAGTTATTTTTGTTAATTCTAAAAATCAAGTCACGTCCGATACATATATATTATAGGATCGGGTGTCACGTCTGGCACATATATGTGTTATTGGATCGGGTGTCATGTTCTGACACATATATATTATAGGATCAGGTGTCACATTCCAACACATATATATTATAGGATCGGGTGTCACGTCTGGCACATATATGTTATAGGATCAGGTGTCACGTTATGACACACATACATACACAAACACATATGCATACACACACACACACACCTCTCCTTGAAGAAAGAATTTGCAATCTCAGAAAAGTCTTTCATATTATTTAAAAACTGATTTAATTTTAGTAATCTTTATCTATTTTAATTATTTGTTTTATGGTAAGTATTACAAGCATTAATTGCCTGACTGTTGTAATTATTATTTTCCTCTTAATGCTTACATGCACGGATCCCTTCCTTTATTACTTTCCCTATTCTCTCCCTTGTTTGACGGCTGACTGCTGACCTTTTCTTTCTTGTGTCATTGTCTCTTCGTTTTTCCCCTGCGTCCTGTCGCTTGTTTTCATGTCCCTCTCTCTTCATCTTCCCTCCTTTTTAATTGTTTTTTTCTCCTTCACTTCTTTTCACCTTCTTCTCTATTGTCACCATGCCTCTCCAAAAAAGCTCTTGTATCAAGGGAAATGGCATTGTCCTTTTCCATGTACCCACTGACTTTGAAAATTCCTCCTCCCCGTTGTCTCCTCTCTCTTTCGCCTCTCTTCCTTCCTCCACTATCAAATATTCTGCACCTCCTCTTCAGTCTGGTGACTCCATGAAGAAGTGACGTCTCGATTTTGATAAATCTCTAGATATTAAGGCTGACTTTTGGTACTCCTCCAATGAGACCCTATTTTAATCTCTTAAATCGAAAACATTAGTGCATGGGTGCATTGTTGACCTAGATCTTCTCTTCTCTATCCATTGCCCTATTAAAGTATTTTTTTTAGTATCAAGGATGGGCTAAAATCTTTTCATCTTCTCCAAAAGTGGTCCATAAACCCTTGGTTCGTCTCTTCTATGCAAATCTACGCTCCTCTAAACTTGGTGAAGTGGAATATCTTATCTTGGGTAAGCGAATTTTCCTTGACCTCGACATTTTTGATGATATTTTTGGAATCTCCTATTCTGGGTTCTTTGATTCTTTCAAGAATTCGTGGCCTTCTGATTTCTAAGTTTCCTTTGAAGAAGCTAAAAAGGCACTGTCTTTGAACCCTTCTGGACCCTGTCCCTCTAATCTTGGGCCTAAGGATTTCTCTTTTGAGGCAAGAATCCTTGCTCACATTATGGCAACTACTCTTATGCCCAGGGCTGGTTCCTTCTCCACTCTGTTTGTACGTGACACCTTTTTTACTTACTGTCTCTTCTCGAAAAAAAGGTTCAAACTCTCCTTTTACACTCTTAACTATATGATTGACTCTACTATTGATACCCTTAGTCTACCCTAGGTATGATTATCTCTCGAATTTTGGAGGCCAATCTGGTTTGTTTTGATAATGTCCCTTCTATTTCTATGAAGGAATGCTATAACTCTAGGGCTTTTGGGAGTATAGGTTATGTTTGTCCAATGATTCTTGGATCCTTAAATTTGATACGTCTGTGGCTGCTCCCTTTGATTCTCCTGCTCCCTCTCCACCTAATCCTATGCCCTCTTTCTTTATGGACACCAAGATGCTTGAAGAATTACTCTCCAAAATCTCTAGAATGGATTTAAAGTTTGAAGCTCTACAGGACCTTGTTCTCTCCAACTAATACAAGATTGATTCTGCTGCTGACTCTATTGAAAAATTTTGGGCCATTGCTAAGGAAATTGGAGTGGATGCTGCAAAAATTCGCCTGAAACTTGATCAAGTTATCAAAGAAGCTGTCAAAGTTGCTGAGAAACTTCAGACCAACACTAATGCCCTGACTACTTCCTTAACTAATCTCTTTGAGAACTTGAAGACTGCGAATATCAATACTCTGACCTACTTTCTTCGCCCCCATAGATAACTGTCTATATGTTTTTGCTATGTTATATATATGGTTGCATTATGTTGAATTATATGTCCTATTTTGTTTTTCTCTCTTGCTCTGCTGTCTCCTTATTGCTGATGTCAAAGGGGGAGAATTACAAACACATTAGTGGACTACAAGTGCAAAAATTCAGGGGGAGCTCTCTATCTATTATTTTGCACCAAGGCAAGGGGAGACATCCTACTCGACTTGAACTTCAGGGAAGTTGACTACATCTTTATTATTATTGTCATCATTAAAAAGAGGGAGATTGTTAGTGCTAAAATTATTTTGAATGATGACTGCTCACAGGTAATAAATCAAAAGGAAGACATATCTTAACAAGGAATAAAGACAAGCAAGATTTGGCAAATGAGATAGAATCTCAACACAAAAAGAAGAAGATAATTTGTTGATGTTTCGGCAACCCAATCACAGATTTGACAGAGATCAGTACCAAGAATAGAATCCATGATTAACAAAAAAGATTGATCAAAGACTCAGAAAATCAATCAGAAGATCAGTACCAAGAATAGACCAAGATGGAAGATAATCACATCCTTAAAACCCGAATCAGGAGCTAAACAAGGAAGAAAGATCTGATATGTTGCCTTCCTAAAAACCTTACCTTATTCCTGGAAAGAGGATCCATCAAAGCCTCAATCCAATGATCAACTCCCTTGGGATGCCATCTCTTCTACATAAAAGGGCCATCCAGGATATCTCAAGACTCATACAAGCCTATCGTATTTCAAGTCATTCTTCAATACTCTTTGTCTTTAGAAAATCATTGTGATTTCTGTAGTTGTTACTGTGAAAGAAGAAAAGAGAGAAAAGGAGAAAAATATTGAAAGAGAGGTCTGTATCAAAAGAAAAACAAAAACAAAAAAGAATCTAAGTTTAGTTTTAAGTTAAACTTTTGTAACCATCTTTTATTAAAGGCTTGAAGAGATATCTCTTACAACCCAAGGAGATTGAACCTAGGATTTACATTGAATCTGAACCAGTATAAAAACATCTGGTGTTGAATTTTCTTTTTACGCACTTTACTCTTTTGCTTATTTACTTATTAGCTTTAGTCGACTACTTGGTACTAGTTGACTATCTGAAGTACAGGTCAAGTTCTCTATCCATTGCCCTATTAAAGTATTTTTTTTAGTATCAAGGATGGGCTAAAATCTTTTCATCTTCTCCAAAAGTGGTCCATAAACCCTTGGTTCGTCTCTTCTATGCACCGCGATTGCACTTTCATTTTCGATTTTGACTTTGAAATTGATTTGTCTCTGTTTCTTGTGAGTTTAGTGTCAAAATGATCATAATGGCATTGTGATTTTATTTTTGATAGAGTGAAAGCATACAGAGGCTGTACAGAAGTAAAAAGCTCTGACATTATGACTTGGAGAGTACGTAATCAGCCTACAAGTACGCTATGACTTTCCTTCTTTTAAGATTAATTTGAATATGTAAATTTATGTGGATTAACATGAATGTGAGCAAAAAATTAGCTGAGTATGCCTTTCTCATTAGAATTCCTAATTTTAGGCCATTTTTTAGTATAGTGGATACTTGTAATATTATTATTGATTATTTGTACCTTGTATCCTAACTTATATGTGATTCCTATGTGTAAATTGAGCATGTTGGCCTTAGTTTAGGCTTAGGATAGTGGAAGTCATAGGCTTCCGATCTTTCTAAATTTGATAGCCATTATTTCCTCTTTCTGACATCGTTCTGGACTGCTTAGATCTTTATAGACTGATATAGTAGATTTGGAGCTGATAGAGGTAAGCTTTAATTAGGCAATAATGTTGCTTCTATGACTTATCATCCATAAATTATGATTTCATAATTTTGTTAGTTATATTGGCATGGCAAGCCTTGTTCTATGATTTTGGTTTAGGATATTGAATTCCATTCGAGTGAATGAAGTGTTTGCCATGTAGATGATATAATTACTCTCAGTAGACTCTTTGATACCCTTAGAGATCATCCGAATTGAAGCTCCAACCTCGATACCATATTACTTTTTGATGAGCATTTGAATTTATGCTCCAACCTTGCAGTGGACTGACAACGAGCATCCATATTTATGTACATGCCTAAACTCCAGAAATACTTTCAACATGCATCTAGATTATACTCCATCAATTTTTCGTCAGTACTTGAGTTGAAATGAGGTGGTGAATCTATCATCTCAATATCAATTTGCGGATCTATTATTTAGTAGATTAGCTCTTCTATGTCCTGTCAGGCTTATGAGGGTTCATTTGAATTTTTATTTCAATTTTGCATGCGGGTGTATCCTTTGGGCGTATGAGGTCTCGACTGAGACTAGTTACCTGAGGATTCTTAGTTCTTTACTCCTTGTGTATACTCTTATTTTTTTTATCCTTGATCTCTGTTTTGTGTTTTATTCTAGTTTTCCTATTATTTTTTTCGTTTTTACTCAATCAGCCTATGATGCCTACTAGGCACCTTCATCTAGCACTCATGCGATACTCTACACTGCTTTCGTGATGCAAGTCCTGGCACTGGTCACCAGTGGTGATTATTTGAGCCTGTAGAAGTCATTCGGAGGTGAGGATGAGCACTTGGCGTTTTGGATCATTATAGTCTCCTTCAAAATCTATAGCCCATCTTTTTCTATTTTGAAACTAGTCTGATGTGTGTATGTATTTTTGTTTTGCCATTTTGGGGCTTGTATCTATTTTGTAGTAGTTATATGAATTTTTAAACTGCTGATATTTTCGCCTAGTTTTTGCCTTTAAACCAATCACTAGCAGTTTTGGATTGACGTACCAACTGAGGTTATGGTAGCTGTCATCATGACTCAAAAAACAAATCGTGCTACATAGGGATGTCAAAAGAATATGAAAAATCAACCGAACCATACCAAATTAATTTTTATCATTTTCTCAATAAATCATGGACTTTTATTTAAGTCTATAACTGTCCCGAATAATTAGGATGGTCTTTTTAGTTTATAAAAAACTCAAAAAGTTCCTGAATTGAACTGAATAACTTTACATGTATATAAATATATTTTATATATTAACATGTTAAATTTAATATATAAATATAGTTTATAAAATTTTTCAATATATAAACATAACCTAGTTCCTAAGACTCTAGTGATTGAACGCTCTTGGGTCTTTGCTCTTTAATTAGCCTTTAATTAAGTAGGTTTCAAATTAAAAGATATTATAATGGAAACTCCATCAAATAAATATGATAAAATCTATGCAAATATTCATATATTAAAAATTTAGATCAAATAATATGACAAGAAGATTTTACATTATTGACCTTTTGGTGAATTAAAGTGTTTCTTCAAAAATATATTTTGAAAAAATATATTTTAATAATAGTGTATTTTGAAGTGATATTTTAAAAATTAAAAAAACTCAAAAATTAACCGAACTGTACCGATACCGAAGAGAAATTGATTTTCTTTTTTTAGCAATAAAAAGTGAAATATTGCCATACCATCCATGAAATAGCTATTACATCATGTTTTTACATTTCAGGAATAAAAAATTAGACATACTGCTCGTAGCACTCTTCTCTTTCATCCTCACTTAGTTACATATTCTTTGGATTAAATTTATACATCTATTCCTTTGCTTGTTGCCATATGTTATCTGTACTCTTTTCTGGATTTCCTTCTTCACCTGTTGAGTCACAATTGCTACCTCTTGCCTTGTTTTCCTAAAGATCTTTGTGTTCCTTGCCATCCATGTATGATACACCACAGCCTCATATACAGCAGTTGTGATATCTTTTCTTTCACTCTTCCATTTTTTCTTCTTTATCCTCAACAACACCTCATTTGGTCCAGTATTCTTTACTTTAATGCCTATCCAACTCTGTATCTCTCTCCAGCTTTCTGTTATCTAGGAGCATTGCTTGAATAAATGTTCTGCAGTTTTCATTGATCCATCATTGTATAATGTGCATTTTGTGTCTTCAATCTTCATTCCTCTTTCTTTCAATCTTGCGTTAGTTAGAAGTCTATCATTTACTACCAGCCAATTGATAAAAAAAATATTTTGCTACTGCAACCTTATTCCATAATATCTCAGCATGTTCCCACTTTCCTGTTGCTCCCATTAATCTCTCATAACCCAAAGTGATTGAGTATTTCCCATTTTCTGTGAGACAATATTTCCCTTCAATGTATCATTCCCTCATTTTCAATTTTATCTTATGGATAGTCTTCCAGTACCAACTATAGTCAACTGGTGGCTTGCTTACCCAAAAATCTTCTCCTTGTACCATATATAATTCATTTATCCATTTGACCCGTAGCAAGTCTTTTTTCTCCATTATTATCTAAATATGTTCTCCCACAGATGCAATGTTCCATATTCTGCAACATTTGATATTCAGTCCCCTTTTTTTCTTTGTTCTGCATAGCTTCCCCAAAAGACCAGTGCAACTTTTCTCTTCTCCTTTGATCCACCCCACAGATGCTCTGTATATTTCATATCTACTTCATTTACTACACTTTGAGGGAGTATAAAGATTAACTCCCAAAAGTTGTGTATTTAGAATAGACTAGATATGATCACTTGTACTCTTCCAGCATAAGATAAGTGTTTGTTTGAAACTAGTCTGATCTTCTCTATTATTTTTTGACAGAGTTGATTGCATTCTATCTTTGACCACTTCCTTGGAGATAAAGGGATTCCAAGATATCTAATGGAAACCTTCCTTCAGAGTAACCTGTAATTTGCAACAGTTTTGCCTTCACTTGATCTGACACCCCTGCTATAAAGATACTAGATTTATTTGTATTTGCGATTAAACCTTTTGTTCTTGGAAAGTGGTCCAGAGCTTCTTTAATTCTCTGAACTACTTTTCTCTTTCCCTTTATAGAATATCATCAAGTCATCAGCAAATATAAGATGGTTAAGTCCTAACCTCTTGCACATATGATAATACCTAAAATCAGGTAGTTGGCCCATTTTTATTAGGATTCTTGTTAGGTATTCCATTACTAGAACAAATAGAAGTAGAGACATAGGATTTCCTTGTCTTAATCCCCTTTTCCCTATAAAGTAACCATAGCTAGTCCCATTCACTCTTATTGAGAACTTTGTGGTTGTAATACACCTTATTATCATTTGAATAAATTAGAAAATCTATAACTTTTTAACATCTCCTCTACAAATTCCCAACTCACCATGTCATAAACTTTCCTCAAGTCAATTTTCATCAGACACCTTGGAGTAGTTTTCCTCTTGTAATGCCTTAGTATATTATGACATATTAAAATATTATGTATCATTGATCTTCCCTCCATAAGGCAGCTTGTGTTTGGTTTATCAAGACAGGCAAAACTCTCTTTAGTCTATTACACAGTACCTTTGAAATCACTTTATGGATTACACTACAGCATGATATATGTCTATACTGACTTGCTAACATTGGGTTCTGAACTTTTGGAATCATAGCTATTGTTGTTGCATTAACCTTTCCCAACAATTTTCCATTTTCAAGAACTCTTTTACAGCATTAGTAACCTCTTCACCCACAATATCTCAGGCATCTCTATAAAAACTACTACTATAACCATCTGGACCTGCACTCGTATTTATTTTTATACTAAACATAACTTCTTTCACTTCTTTGTTTGTTATAGGTTCCAACAGGACTAATTGCTGCTGCACATTTAAAGTATATCCCCCTTTTAAAAAATAATTTTTAATCTTTTGTCTACCCTCTTCCCCCTTTTCCCCCTAGTAGTTGAGTGAAATACCTGACAAATACTCCAGTAATTTGCTCTGGTTGAGTATGAATCTGCAGGTGCTCATCCTGCATCTGAGTTATTTGTTATTATAGCCTCTTTTGTTTGAGAACTGAATGGAAATATTTGGTATTGATATCCCCTAACTTCAGCCAAGTCACTTTACTTTGTTAGACTAGCATCATTTCAGCCAAGTAGTTTACACTTTTAAACTCTTTCCCTACTTCCAATTCTGCTTTCTATATCTCTGCATTCATGGGATCCTGTTGAAGTTTCTCCTGTA
Organism: Solanum virginianum; assembly: GCA_000787875.1. Lineage (NCBI taxonomy): Eukaryota > Viridiplantae > Streptophyta > Magnoliopsida > Solanales > Solanaceae > Solanum > Solanum virginianum. Next base: position 1,178 of record DF363845.1, on the reverse strand, counting down.
TCTCTGTTAATTGCACTCTTCCTTATCCACTTCCTCCATTAGCTTACTTAAGTGTTTAGTATGCAAATTACTCAATTCTCTTTTCAGCATTTTCATTTTCTGCACTGGTTGAAACCTTTTGCAGCCTTTTCTCTTCATTTGCCAGCATTTTCTTACCATTTCCTTAAATTAATCATGTGTACTTCACATGTTATAGTACTTGAACTCTCTCTTCATCTTCTTGTATCTACCCTCCTCTTGTACATGAATTGGACTATGATCACTTACTCCCTCATTCAGAAAAGTAGTTGTGTAAGTTGGCATCTCATCCACCCATTTCCCATTTATGAAAGACCAATCTATCTTATAGAACACCCTATTTATTTTACCCTTATTATTCCATATGTAGTGTTGTCCTTTCCTGCCCATTTCCTCTAGCAAACATGTTCTTAAGCATTCCTGGAAGTCTTTAACCTCATTTAGGGTCACTGTTGCCCCTCTAATTTTGTCATCACTATGTAACACATTATTGAAATCCCCTAGTATGAGACATGGTTTCTGCATTCGTACACCCCACTGATTTAGATATCTCCATAGTTCTTTCCTTTCTTCCCTCCTATTCTGAGTATATACATAAGTGCAGTAAAACTTTTTAATCAATTGCTTGTTTTTCATTAGGCATGTTACTGCTTAATCTGATTCACTTTCCACTTTCACCTCATTTATATCTTCCCTCTATACTACCAATATTTTTCCATTATAATGTGAGTAATGGTTACAGTAGTATTTTCAACCAGCAAACATAGTGTAAACCACATTATCTATACTTTTTATTTTATTTTTGTCTCCACCAGTCCTACTAAATTTACTCCTAATCAATTGCAGAGGTATGTGACTTCCCTCTGCTACTAAGGCCATTAAGGCCTCTTACATTTCAACAAAGAAGATTAACCATTCCCCAAAGGGGTTGGCTCTGTATCAGTATGCTTCTCATTTAAGTTGACTTCATCCTGATTCCCCTCTTTACTTAATTGTTCAAAGATATTTGTTATCTTGATAGGGTGGTATTTTTGCACTATTCTTATTTTGAAATTCCCTCCAAATCTTCTGTGTATTATCTCTTTATCCTTCCCTTGTCTTGCTCTTTTTCTTTTTTGCTTAATTCTGTTACTTCTTTCTTCCCTTTTATAGGATTCAAT
>DF363846.1:11255-32744 GCA_000787875.1 Solanum virginianum | reverse complement strand
GATGCTTTACCTACATATATAATGTCTATTTTTCCTTTACCCAAAGGGATTTGTGGAATTTGGAACCATAAGAAGAAGTATTTTAAATTTGAGAACTGGTGGCTAAGGGTAGATGGTTTCAAAGAATTGATACAGAAGTGGTGGAACAAGTTCGAGGTACAATGCTGCCCATATTTTAAGTTAGGTGGAATGAGTTCGAGGAACAAGGCTGCCAAGATTTTAAGTTAGGCAGTAACTTAAAAATGTTAAGAGCAAGCTTAAGGAATGGAGTAGAACAACTTTTGGGGAACTGACAAATAAGAAGAACAACCTTCTGAATAAATTAGCTGAGTTAGATCAGACTCAGGACAACAGAGAACTTAATGTAGATGAGCTGATGATCAGGGCAACGATTATAGTTGAACTCGAGGAATTAGCCAAAGATGAGGAGGCAAGCTGGAGACAGAAATCAAGAGTTTCGTGGCTTCAACAGGGGATAAAAATACTAAATTTTTCCAGAGAATGGCCACTGCTCATAAGAGGGGTACAATACCATAGACAGACTGAAGGTCGAGAATGAAGTTGTGGTACAAATGCGTGAGACTAAACGAACTAGGGTGGACTTCTATGTGAAACTATACTACTCTCAAATAGAAACTTGGAGGCCCTCTGAATTCCCAGACTATCCCAAAGTCAATGATGAGCAGAGCAACCATTATAGTTGAACTCGAGGAATTGGCCAAAGATGAGGAGGCAAGCTGGAGACAGAAATCAAGAGTTTCGTGGCTTCAACAGGGGATAAAAATACTAAATTTTTCCAGAGAATGACCACTGCTCATAAGAGGGTTACAACACCATAGACAGATAGAAGGTCGAGAATGAAGTTGTTGTACAAATGCGTGAGATTAAATGAACTATGGTGGATTTCTATGTGAAACTATACTCTCAAACAGAAACTTGGAAGCCCTCCTTTGAATTCCCAGATTGTCTCAAAGTCAATGATGACAAAAGTGAATGGTTGCAAAGACCCTTTTCAGAGGCAAAGGTCCTCAAAATTATTAGTATGTGTGCTGTGGAGAAGGCACTCGGCCCAGATGGCTTCAAATGGGTTTCTTTAAAGAGTGTTGGGGACTTCTCAAAGAAGATATAATGTTCACGGTTCAAAGTTTCATCAGAATGAGGTTTTCGAGAAGGCATTTAATGCTACTTTCATTGCTTCGATTCCTAAGAAGAATGGTGCCGAAGAATTAAAAGATTTAGACCTATAAGTCTTATAGGTGGGGTATACAAGATCATGTACAAGCTTATAATAGAGAGACTGAAATCAGTGATAGGGAAGTTGGCTGATGTGCACCAAATGGCATTTCTTAAAGGAAGACAATTATGGATGTTGTCGTACTGGCTAATGAATTAATTGATTCCAGAATTGAATCAAATCAAAGAGGCCAGAGATCCTATGTAAGTTGGATACTGAAAAGGCCTATGATCATGTCAACTGGGAGTTCTTGCTGAAAAATCTCAAACACGTGGGTTTTGGAAACAAATGGATTAATTGGATAAGATTTTGCATTTCTACTATAAAATTCTCTGTTTTGATCAATGGAGCCCCGAAGGTTCTTTCCAATCTCAGAGAGGTCTTAGCCAAGGTGATGCAATGTCACCTTTTCTATTTTTGTTAGCCATACTGGGACTTAATCATATGATTAAAGTTGTTCAGTCTAATGATTGGATAAGAGGTTTTGGTTCTCAATCAAATGGTACCGAAGGAACGAAAATATCCCATCTATTGTATGCCGATGATTCCCTAGTTTTTTATGAAGCTGAAGTGGATTAGATCAGACATCTCAGAGCCATTCTTACCATCTTTGAAGTTGTGTCAGGATTCCATGTTACTGGTACAAGCATTTCCTTGACCCAGCTAATGATATACCAAATTAGTTGTCTCTGGCGGCCAACATTGGATGCCAGGTGGGTATTTCCTTGACCCAGCTAATGATATACCAAATTAGTTGTCTCTGGTGGCCAACATTGGATGCCAGGTGGGTACCTTGCCTACAATCTACTTGGGGATGTCTTTGGGAGCCAAAAGCCTCTCTACAGAGATCTGGAATAGAGTTGTAGAAAGATGTGATTAAAACCTATCAAGCTGGAAATCTCAGTACCTATCTTTAGGTGGTAGACTGACTCTTATTAACTCTGTATTGGATGCTTTACCTACATATATAATGTCTATTTTTCCTTTACCCAAAGGGATTGTAAGAGAGATTGATAGATTGAAAAGAAATTTTCACTGGCAAGGTAATAAGGAGAATAAAAGTATTAATCTAGTTAATTGGGATGCTCTCACTTTAAGCAAGAAACATGGTGGTTTGGGTATAAAGAAATTGAGACTACCAAAGAGAAGTTTGTTACAAAAATGGCTATGGATGTTCAACAATGAGGACACGGCACTTTGGAAGGTTCTACAACAACAACAACAACAATATACCCAGTGAAATCCCACAAGTGGGGTCTGGGGAGGGTAGAATGTATGCAGACCATACCACTACCTCATAAAAGTAGAGAGGCTGTTTCCTGGGAACCCTCGTGGTATGAAGATAGATTTATGGGCTGATTATTGGATTGGGCAGAACATTACCGTTCATGTCCTTTGTTCAATAAGTCTACAACAGACATGATCAATCAATTGTCGAGTCCACAAGGTTGGGATCTGATTTTTAGAAGAGCATTAAAAGATTGGGCAATTGAGAGTTTTATCAAAATGTTGCAGTTATTACTATGTCAACATGCAGTAGGGCAAGATGAAGATAAGATGATATGGAGGAATCAAGGATGAAATCGTTTAAAGAAAACTCAGTTTTAATGGCATTAATTGTACAGGAGTTGAGGAAAGTATATTTGAAATACCAAGGCATCAAAGAAAGTAGCTCTAAAAAAACAAAAATAGGAAAGGAGAACCTAGTGCAAAGTGCAGATGTAATCTGATCGGCAAATGATCTCAGAAAGCGAAAATATTTTGTGAGTTGATGGTTGTGCTGCTTGTGCAAGGAGTTTGGAAATAGATCACCTTCTATTCTTTGCAGCATCAAAGCTATGTATGGACCATGAACACTGAACAAAGTTTGTAGAGTTAAAGGGTTCAAATGATAGGCAAGTAAAGTAAGGGGTAACTTGGAGGACCAGATTACTTCATCTTTTGGCTTATTTGGGTAGAAATAAAGAGTAGAGTGTTCAATAATAGCCACATGATGTTAGGAGTATAACATATCTTCCTTAATTTATTTCTCTATGTTGCAATTAATTTATTTCTCTACTTTGCAAAGAAGATGCCTCCCTTTGTATAAATAACTGAGATAACTTGATAGGAGATTGGTTGAAAATTAAATCCATAAACCTAACCATACATCATGTGAAGATGCCTCCCTTTGTATAAATAACTGAGATAACTTGATAGGAGATTGGTTGAAAATTAAATCCATCACGTATAGTTTTACATACACCTTGGACTGATATTAATGAAATTATTGTTATATCAAAAGAAAAAACAGTAGGAATTTTGAAATATTTAAGAGATATTACTGCACAACAAGCAAGCATACAAGAATTTGCCAACCTCAGGATTTGTGTTGAACTCTTTGACAACTCGGTCTCTTGCAGCAAGAGACGTTGTACCATCAAGCCTCTCATACTAAAAACTAGACTGGTTCAAAGCATGCTCAACCACGTTCAACATGCCTGTCCACTGAGAGAAGACAATGGCCTTTATTGGCCCCTTAGATTGCAATTCTGAATCTCTTTCTCCCATATTTGATGAATCTCCATTGCATTGCACCAAGATATCTCATTCTAGATAGGGATCCTTTGACTTACAATATGACTCAAAAATTTCAATAGCAGTTTTTATTTTAGAAGAACTGTACTCATTTTCCATGATAGATTTCTTATCAAATTCAGACAAGCCAGAAGGATCACCATTTACATCACCTATGACACAATTTTTAAGGGTAGCTTTAGAATATACAGCCTCAGGACCAAGTTGTTCTCTGCATCCAGGTGTGGGACATGTATTATCTTCCCCAGTAAAATAATCTAATACACACTAATTGCATAATACATGTCCGCACATGGTAACAACTGCATCTTCAGGCACATTCTGTGGAAATAATAACAGTAGACATCAAAATTAGTATGTACACTATGACATTTGTACTGACAAAGACTGTCATAACTACAGAACAAAATAATGAAAATAAATTGACACACAATAAATATACTACTAGAGTGTGCATGTTAAAGTGACTTTCAACTGAGCCGAATCAATCAAGATGCGCACACACTATTCCAGTTAGCCTTTAGATTTGTTCAGATTTTCCTTTTACATGGTAGTTGGACGTGTTATCCAAAGTAGTTTGGGATTTCATTCCATGCCTATTTAGGACTAGTTTGGGGGATCCATCTCACTATAAATAGGGCTGTTCTCTTTATTCTTTTGGACAGATTTGTGATGACTAATATTAATGAATTTTACCTTTGCTCTTTTGAATATGGTTACTTTGATATTTATCCTTCAAAAAAACATGGTAAGTGTATGTATGTGTGTATATATATATATATATATATATTATATTGAAACAGTACTTAGGTAGTACTGAAACCATATTTACGTGTGAACTCAAAAATTATACTGTCCTTTATCTATAATGAGTCTAAAAAACATCAATAACAGAAACAGTATCATTAGAGTGAATCTGAATACACCAAAAACACAGAAAAAGGATGAAGTTTAGCTTGACCTTTTGCATATCATTCTCAATATTCTCAAAACATCTGGAATTTCTCTCCTTCCAAATTGTCCGCCAAATACAAGTAGGGACAACTCTCCATCTACTCATGCTCTTTGCGTGTAAATCTGTTTCCTCCCAGCTTTCTAGAGCTTCTGTAATCCTTCCACGCAAAGTCCAGGATACATATATGCCTTTAAGGTTTAAGATAATTCTTTTTAGCATCCACATGTTTTGAGTTTAATTTCTTGAATATTTTTTAACGAAGTTTTTGGATTCCTCACATGATTCTTACCATTAACATTGCCTTGGAGTAGTTGAATTCAGCTTAAGAGCAACAGAAGTACACTCCCAGCCCCGCTCCCTCCGCTTCCATATTTTTGAGAAAGGTAACAGGTACTTCTGTATATCCACAGGAACACTACCACAAAAAGAGGAGTGTCCCATAAAATGTTAGTAGATACAAGGACCCCAACAAAAGACCCTCACAACCAGTCGATACTTGTGCTAATTGCCACAATATTGTCTACTACAATCTGTTTACACCAAAAAAAATATAAAGCTGGACAGTCATGTTTTAATCTCTGTATGCATCTCTGCTTCCCAACAAAACATCTCTGATTCCTTTCTAGCCACACTGTCTGCTGTTCCCATCCATCTCTCCTCCTTTCTATTTGCAAATCCATCCCTGTTCCAGCACTTCAAAACCTCTTTAATCATCCCTGGTCTCACCCTTGTGATTTTTCTCATGGTTATATACATCTGCCGCAGCTGCTCTGTCTCCTTCTCTTCCCTTTTGTCAGCATTCAAAATCCCTAAAATTACTTTTTGGCCAATCACTCAATTCTTATATTCTCCTACTTGTTTTAGGTGTTCTAACATTTAAACTTTTACCGACTAAACAAAATAATAGAGAATTGGGGCAGCTTGTGTTCGATAAAAAGCAGGCATAAATCTAAAGCTCTAATTTTCAATCATTTTAAAGATGGGGTTTCTTTCTATTGACAATAGAGAAATATCTGAGGGACGATTGTGCTCGAAACTTGGAAGATAATGAAATTGACCCTCTAAGCTTCTCCAATAAAACACCAGGCTTTGGCCTGTGGTAGGGTTTGCACCTATGGTATAAACCTAACCATACATCATGTGCTATCTCTTACCACTAGATAAAATCCCTAGGGAAGATATTGTGTTTGTTTGAGAGTTTGAATGGTGCACTTGCTCTAAATTAATCATTTTCAAGTATAAATGGGGAAAGGGGACATAGAGATGGAGAAAAAGTACAAAGAGGCAATGACTAGCTCGCCTTGACGTCTCAATTCTATATACCTTTGAAGCAACAACAACAACAACAACAACAACAACAACATACCCAGTGAAATCCTACAAGTGGGGTCTGGGGAGGGTAGAATGTACGCAGACCTTACCACTACCTAAGTAGAGAGGCTGTTTCCGAGGAACCCTCATCTCAAAACCCATGCGTAGAACAGACTAGAGAGTTCAAGGTTGAACATGATTGTGATTGTTTCAAACTCAATGAGGCATATAAGGACCAATATTTTACATGAACTCTTCACAAAGTGTTGAGTTCTATCTACTTGAGGTGTCAGATCTGTTCAAGCACCAAAATTTAGCAGTTACTGTAGATGAAATATTATCAAAGGTGTACATCTTGATTTGAAGAATTACTTGGACGTGTTCATCTATAACATTAGCTACTCAGGGTATCCCAAAAATGTCTCAGTTTACAGTTGCAACAAATGTTGTTAGTTTACATAAATCTACTAAACCAATAGTTAGTAGTAGCATAACACCGTAGTAGACAAGATTGCCATTCCTTTCTCAAACTATTAAGTGAATAAAAATGAAAAAGATGACCATGACTTAAATTATTTCTTGCAAGGCCTCCAACTACATCCATGACCATATAATCCATTTTGTACTAAAAGAAGAAGAAGACATCTGTTACAAATCCTATACTGCTACGACAGTCACTTGGTGCCAATACCAAATCGATTAGAGGAAGGGGAAATGGAGAATGCATATAAATAGATAAGGCTATTTCCTAATTTGAGGTGAATCATAATGGCTTCAACTGCTTAAGACTTCTACCTCAACTTGCACTTGTACCCTTATGAAATAGATCAAGAACAAACTCTAACCATAAGAAGCCAATAAAGATAATAAACAAGGAGAACTTACATCGCATATGGAACACGTTACTAATGAAGTTTCCAATTGTTTCAAGGGATTCTCCACCATTTCCTTTGGCAGCTTCTTTGCCATCTCTGATGAAGCTCTTCCAATAGAATTATAACTCTCCCTTTTGACAAGTTTTGGGTGGTCACAAGCTTGCCGAAGTCGCAGAAGCATCAATAAGATGTTCGCATAGTTTTGCTTCACAGTTCCAGCTGCAGCATATGCCTGCAAGATGAGCACATTTTAATTAAAGAGACACAACTAGAGCTAGTGAAATCAGCTAAACAACAAAACATCCGAAGACTAGTAGAAATCGCAACCTACTCTGGAGGTGAAATTTTACCAAATTGCTTCAAAATAAGGAAAGGATAAAAAGATTTTACTTGAAAATGGAGTTTTATCTATGTAATAGGATTCTGAAATACAAAGTAACGTCAGTGTACTAAACTTATCATGAGGGTGAGGAAAGGATTCTTTCCTGTCATATTTCCATAACCAGATGGCATCACTTCATATTCCCATATTCTGTTAGATGTCTTCTTTCTTTCTTTTACTGAGCCCCCAGTTATGTAGAGCATAACATTTTGACAAGATTGAACCAAATAAATGGATCCAAAATTCGCCAATATGTGTTGGACACAAACATAATGAAGAATACAATTATCTTTTTGCCATTTAATCATCATCATCAACAATAACATATCCAGTGAAATCCTACAATTGGATATCGCCATTTAATCATCAAAGTATATTATAGACTCAACAAAGAGCATATTCACATGTCTAATATCCAATTGCAATAAATTATGGTACTCTGTCATCATTCCATTCTTTTTCTGTTTTCTCCCAAGAATGATTTCTGTGAAGGGGAATGGTGATTACCCCATATACAATGGGTACAGGAAAAGAGGACCCAAAAAACATATAAAAAAGGGTCCAGAAATACCCTTTGTCCATCTTTTGGTCTAAAAATACCCCAAAACCTATTTTTGGGATCATGACTACCCCTCAAACTAACACCCTAAACCTGATAACTTTGTGATTGGCCACATATATTACTTAATTAAAAAATAAGGCCACCCGACTTTTTTAAACCAACATGCATACTCCATATTATCCAGCTTCTCAAGCTTAATTCCTTCAGCTTTAAGATGGGAGAATTCCATGGAATAGCACAAACTAGGTGAATTTTTCAAGCCCCCACAAAATTTATCAGAATATTGACTTTTTAAATAGATTTGATCATGAAACTTCTCTAGATGATACCAACATATTCAAAATATCAAGTAGTATTTGAAAGAAAAAGACATACATTTCTAAAGATATTATCGCTGAAAGTGGAAGCACTCTCTGTCTAGAGGTTAAGACCCTAAATTAGGCATGATGAGCAAGGGAAAAGTGAAAATGTGAAAGAACAGGTCGAAGTTTTAAGAATGGGTCAGGGGCGATGGATTAAAAAAGTGGGCAAATTTGATTTTTAAATAATAATACATGAGAAAGAACAGGTTCAATTCTATTCTTCATCTTCTTCTCTTTTCATTCTCCATAGCTGTCAACTCTGCTCTGGAAAACTCCTATCGAATAGCTAACACCTCAGGTTTCTCTCAAGAATCTCTGCATTTTGGCTAACACAAAAAGAGGCGAGAGAGAGAGGATGTGCAAGGGGAGGAGAGAGATGAGGGAAAGATGATAGAGAGAGGAGAGGGGTGAGGTAGATTGAAGAGAGAGGGGAAGAGAGGAAGACAGGAGAGAGAAAATAGCAACAAAATACTAACCATAGCTAGAAATCATAATTTTTTTAAACTATAGTGCTATATTATAAATTAATTTTATATTTGTTACTTTTGTCGTATTTACATACTATCATTTGCTTTTCATTATTAGTTATTTTTTTTCTTTTCTTTTTCCTTTTCTTCCATATCTATTATTTTCTGTTTATGGGACTTGATTTTTGGGACGATAGTTTTCTAGAAACAACCTCTTTATGTCTATAAGATAGTGGTACGGTCTGCATACATTTATCCTCCCCATACCCTATTTATGGGATTCCGCTGGGTATGTTATTGTAATACATGAGACCATTCATATAATAAGCCGCGTGACAATTTTAAATCACAAAAAGCCGACAAGGTTAGGGCGTAAGTTTGATGTTATTCTTGAGTCAAAATATATTAGCGGTATGTATAGACCAAAAGGTGGATTTTTTTATTTTTTTTGATGAAATGGATGGAGGGTATTTTTGGAGCTATTTTCCATACGTTAGGGGATTTTTGACCCTTTTCCGTAGGTATAATGAAAAGTTATCTACTATATCCATTTCAGATTGAATGCCTTAAGTTTCACATTTTAGATGTAAAAATGCTAGGGTTTCTGATTATAAGCTGCTATCAATGAACTAATCAGTCAATTACGCCTTAGTCACAAACTAATTCCGGTTGACTACACAAATCTTCTATATACATTCTTTCTTTTCGGGCCTAATCCAGTTCATTACTAAGTAATATTTGTTGGAAAACTTAGGGGTTAACTAACGCTACAATTTCTAATTCACACTAGATATACAAATATAACGATATTAAAAACACTAAATTCCTGGCAAACAACATCAACTACTATTGAATGGGAAAAAGAAAATTGTCCAATATGCTTTTACTAATACCTGCAGGCTTCACAACATTGAGCTTTCCTTAGAAACAGTGTTATCAAAGACGTGCTTAAGCCCCGAAGTGAGGCTCAAAACATGTTGAGCACTTTGTGTCGCTTAATGTGCTTTTGGACATCGTCATCAAGGTTCTAAGACATACATTTCCTTGCCAATGAACCTCTTCTGAAGAGACAACACTAAACCATTGTCATAACTACTTTTCAATTTGTTTGTTCATATATTTGACATTCATGCTTACAAATTATTATTCTTGGACTAAACACATATATTTGTACTTTTCTCCCTTTGCTCCTTTTTTTCATTAAAGTCCTTGCTTTATTTGCACTTTGCGCTTAAAGCCCTAACAGACCTTTGAGCTTTTTGCTTTTGATAACACTGCTTAGAAATGGGGGGAAATAGTGTCATCCTCAATCACTAATTGTTACATGTTTAGCTTAAGAAGGTATGAATCAGAAATAGCAACCAGAATTGTAATTAACACCACCTATTGTAGGCATTCAGTAGTTTAATTACCCCTTCTTTTTTATGCCCCAAAATCTGAACAAAATAATTAATTTTGTTACACGTATGCACAGTGTATATAGTACTGAAAGTAGCAACTTTTTAAAAAAGAGTGTGATGGTCAGACAAAACATGCGATAGCTATCAATCTATCATGAGATGTAGCTAGTTTCATGTTATAAATGAGGATATTGTACCAAACCACTTCTTTTTCCAGAAGCTCCCCTGGTTTTTATCAATTTGAATATATTTTTAATTTTCATAGTAGACCATTCTTATGTGTAGTTGGTTTTTACATCTTAAGAAAAGAAAGATACCATGAGAGGTGTAAGACATCCTAAAGACACAGAAATGGATTCGGTTTCAAATGGTTAAAATCATACCATAGGAGCTTGTTCATCAATCAAAAACTCAAATTGACAAACAACAACTTGAGAACTCAGCTCACATAGCACAACATGTATTGCAACTAGTAACTAACTTATTTATAAAGATTAGGTGAACTAAAAAATGCTTTCAGGCACGTCCCTCAAGATACCTCTCTCCCCTTCCTCTTAGGGGAGCAAAACACCTTTTTCGGCAGCTCTTGAGCCAGAAAAACCTTTATTCCTTCCTTCTCTTATTACACTCCAGCAACTAGCCAAATGGATAGCAAATTGTATTTTCGAGCAGAGGATAAATCATATGACATTGTTGAGAGCTACTCTTCCTCAAAATTCTAGTATGACTGGATAGAAAGGGGTAGGTCATCAGTAAGAAGCATGACCGTAAGTACGAAAGTTCTACTGTGGATTTGACATTTAATGCATTTGGCATCCAAAATGCTACTCTTCCTCAGAATTCTGGTATGACTGGATAGAAAGGGGTAGGTCATCAGTAAGAACCATGACCGTAAGCACGAAAGTTCTACTATGGATTTGTCATTTAATGCGTTTGGCGTCCAAAACCGGTGGTAACAGAGTCAATAGATGGAAAATGAAAGATCACCCTTTCAACTACTTCTGTTCTCAGAAATTTAATAAGGCAAGGAGATTAATTAGCATCATAGCAGTCCAGGTCAACGAAGATCCATCATTATCATTCCAGAGACTGTATTTAATGGGGGTTAGGAGATGCTGGCATAAAAAATTAAAAGGTTAGGAGATGCTGGCATAAAAAATTAAAACATTCATTAATAGGAGGGGTCCTCTAAAACAAAAGGAAATTTTACACCAACCAAAGAGAAGCTCAACCTTTGCAAAAACTATTACAAGACATAAATAGCAGACACATAATAGGACTCTGACATTCTCAAATAGCAAAAATAGATACATCGATATTGTTGATTTTTCTAGTCTCTAGGAGAACGACACACTGAATAGATGTCTTATGGGCTGCTTCTCTGATGATTGCTACATTGTCCCCACCATAGCAGAAGTGAGAAAAGGGGTGTCAAGCAAATGGGGTAACACAGTTGGTGTGTTCGACATGAATGGGTTTCAATTTATTTTTGAATTCCCTACTTGACCTTTAGCAGAGCAAGTCATGCTTGGATAGTGGAGTATGCAGCAAGCTACGCTAGACCTTTCATGGTGGACCCCGACTTTTGGGTGTATAGATGAGAGGGTCAGTCTCGAGTGGTCTAGGGTAAGGATTCTTGGGCTTTCTCTAAGCCTCTGGACCTCTAATGTTATAAAAGAAGTTGGAGATTATTGTGGCAGATGGATCGAGACAGAGGAGGAGTCAACTCTCAAAAACCACTTAAGATGGGCAAGAATCAAGGTCAAAGGCTCACCAGAGTCGATCCCTAGAATAGTGGAGATTCAGCACGAAGGGTATCTCTATACTTTTCCTCTTAGGCTGAAACTCCAGCAAGGGCTCGAAAATGCTCACCGAGAAATAGTGCTGTAGAAGCAGGGACATCTAGATCTATTGCAGAGGCTACGGCTAGGGATGTACAATCCTTGCGGAGAGATACATGTTTGAATTTCAAAAACCTCTCATGTAGAGAAAAGACAGCAGGCACATGCAAGCTTAATGAGGTCCAATTAGGTCAGACAACAACCATTGTTGGGCCTTCATAAAGCCCAATTATTAAGGCTCCAAACAACCCATCAATAAGGTTGAAAAAACCCAACCTTGAGAATATAGACCCAATTATTATGTTAAAGTCAACGAGCTCTTTGGAACCTTTGGCTGAATTTTTTGATCCTATGCAATTGAAAGTTTCTTCTCCCTTTTTCTCTTTTCATTCTCTGGTTCCTGAAACCTATGCAGCACAAAATCAAGTTTCAGACTCTCAATCCTCTCAGGAGATGGAAGTACCCGAACCCGATAATATTGAAGAGATCTCTCATGGGGCCGAAGGAGATTTATAGATGGTGTTTTATGGGGAACCATCATCTTGCAATCTTGAAGAAATTTCTTCTACTGAACTTCACATTGAAAAGGCTAAATTAAAAGCTTCACTGTGGGTGCACATGAATACCATCAAACTTAGCAAACAATTTGGAGTTGACTTTGAAGTGTACGAAGAGGAGGCTGTGTCTCTTTTAATGAGGATCGACAATAGATGACAAAAGAAGTAGAGAGATTGCTCGACGGGCACAACACCTGAACCCAAGTCAAAGGGGCAGAAATAATTAAAAGGTTTGATCTTGGGCATTAAGTACAAGGATGGGCAACCAAGAAGCAGGGGGAGGGACAATCTAAAAGTATATTAATGAAGATAAACATTCTATCATGGAATGTGAGGGGATTGAATGATGGGGGAAAAAGAGGATTAATTAAAACTTTACTTAATGAATGGAGATGTGATGTGGTGGTTCTACAGGAACCAAAAATAGAAGGAAATATTACCAACATAGCCAGGCACGTATGGGGCAACAGATGGGTGGATTTTGTCAATCTTGAGGCAATTGGCAATAGTGGCGGTATTCTCATTATGTGGGACAAAAGAATGTTGGAAGGTGAAATGGTGGAATCTGGTAGCCAAAGTATAACTTGTAACCTCACAGACTCTAGACAAGATTTCACTTGGTTCATCACAGGTGTGTATGGATCTAACAACAGAAGGGAGAGGTTGGATTTATGGTGGGAGTTAGTAGCTTCAAGGGGCTTGTTTAATGGACCATGGGTGATCTGCGGTGATTTTAACACCACCAGATTTTCTAATGAAAGAAGAAACAATCACAATCTCATGAGAGCTATGAGAGAATTTTCTGATTCAATCAATGACTAGAGCTAGTAGATCCTTCTCTTTCTGGGGGTTCTTTCACTTGGAATAAGGGGAACAACTAAGGTGTTGCTTCAAGAATTGATAGGTTTCTTTTCTCAAATAAATAAGATGAAAAATTTAGTAAGATCAAGCAATATTTGCTACCCAGAATTGCATCAGACCACTGTCCTATCCAGCTTGCATGTGGGAATTGAGAACAAAGGAAATCCTATTTCAAGTTTGCTAATTGGTGGTTGGAGGTAGAGGGGTTCAAAGAACTAGTCAAATCCTGGTGGCTCTCTTTTGCTACCCAAGACCATCCATATTTTGTTTTAGCTTCAAAGCTAAAATTTTTAAAAGATAAACTAAATGATTGGAACGCGGAGAATTTCAAAAATCTGGCAAGGAGAAAATCAGAGTTGCTGGCCCAACTGACAAATTTGATGTTTTGCAGGAACAAAGTAACCTTACTGATGATGAATTGGTTCATAAAGCTAACTTATCAATGGACTTTGAGGAAATCTCCAAGCTTGAGGAATCATCTTGGAGGCAAAAATCAAGAATTTCATGGCTAAAGAAGGGAGACAAGAATACTATATTCTTTCACTGGATGGCAAATGCTCGTAGGAGAATAAACACTATAGACAAATTGGAGATCAATGGGGTAGAAGTTAGTGATTCAAAGGCTACCAAAGAAGAAATCATCACTTTCTACAAATAACTCTACTGTGAATCTGAATATGGAGACCTAACTTCATTATTCAGAATCAGCCCACAATCACAAAAGAGGAAAAATTATAGTTGGAGAGGTCGTTCGAAGAGTAGGAGGTGCTACACAATATCAGATTATGTGCAGAAGACAAAGCCCCTGATCTCGATGTTTACTCAATAGGATTCATCCATGTATGCTGGGATTTTTTGAAGGTGGATATTCTTCGGACTATGGAAAATTTTCACTCACATGCTTTTTTTGAGAAGAGTCTTAACGCTACATTATTCCCCAAAAAATGGGGCCAAAGAACTAAGATATTATAGACCGATCAATTTGATTAGTTGTATTTACAAAATTATCTCTAAGACCCTAGCTGAAAGAATGAAATGGGTGATCGAGAAGATAGTTAGCAAAAATTAGATGGCCTTAATTAAAGGTAGATAAATTACAAATGCTTCCCTTATTGCACACAAATGTGTTGATGCAAGGATGAAGGACAAGAAACCTAGAGTCCTTTGTAAACTAGACATTGAAAAGGCGTTTGATCATGTCAACTGGAAGTATTTGATCAATATTATAAGGGTCATGGGTTTTGCGGACAAATGACTTAAATGGATTTACTATTGCATCAGTATAGTGAAGTCCTCTGTTCTCATCAATGGATCCCCCGAAGGATATTTTCAATCCAAAAGGGGATTAAGGTAAGGAGACCCCCTTTCTCCTTTTTTTTCATCATAGCCATGAAAGGGGCTTAGTAGTATATTGAGAATCTCAACAGCTAATGGTGATTTAAGAGGGTTCACTGTTCAAAATAGAGAAAATTACTTAGAGATCTCACATCTCCTATATGCAGATGATGCTTTGATGCTTTGTGATGCAGAGCCTTCCCAACTAATGCATTTGAGGTTAATTCTTACCATTTTTGAAGGCATCTCTGATCTACATGTCAATTGGAGAAAGAGTCAAACATTTCCTATCAACGAAGCCCCAAATTGTCAAATTCTTACAGGTATCCTTGGTTGCAAGGTGTGCTCTACCTACTAAATATTTGGGTCTTTCTTTGGGCTCAAAAAACAAAGTTGTTGATATTTGGGAAGGGGTACTTGATAGATAAGAAAGAAGGCTCGCAAGATGGAAAGCACAATACCTCTCTTTAGGAGGAAGAGTTGTTCTTGTCAATAGTGTCTTGGACTCCTTTCCCACCTATGTAATGTCTCTATTTCCTATCCCTGACAAAGTGAGAAAAATCATAGATAAGTAGAGGAGAAGCTTTATTTGGGAAGGGAATGGAGATAGCAAATGCTTACATTTGGTCAAGTGGAAGGTTCTCATTTCTAGTAAGAACGTGGGAGGACTTGGAATCAAAAACCTCAAATTACAGAATATGAGTCTTTTACTAAAGTGGCTTTGGAGATATAACGCTGAAGAGCAAGCATTATGGAGATAGGTTGTACAGTGCAGGCATAAAGAAATGGGTCACTGGACTACCAACCCAGTGACATCAACTTACAGAGTTGGTAACTGGAAATCCATTAGGGATCTACGGGAGGTGTTTATAGCAAACACAGGGATCAGGGTGGGTAATGGGAGGAAAATTTCTTTTCGGAGGGATGACTGGTTAGGGATTAGGCATTTAATAGACCAATTTCATGATCTATTCATCTTATTCTCCTTCCCGAAAGCTACAGTTGATGAACTCTGGACTCCACAAGGGTGTGATATTGCATTTAGAAGGCTCATTAATGATTGGGAGATTCCTAGAGTTGCTAATTTTTTTGGAAAGCTTAAAGGTTTTGCACATCTAAAGGAGGAGGATTCTCTCATTTGGAAAGGTGGCACCAAGTCTATTTTCTCTATCAAAGCAGTTTACAAATACTTAAGTGCAATGGAGCAGCCCAATGACCCATGGCCTTGGAATGATATATGGAAAGCAAAGGCTCCTTTCATAGTCGTTTGCTTTACTTGGCTAGTTGTTTGGAAAGCTTGTCTCACCCATGATAAACTTCAAAGAAGGTGATCTCATCTTAGTTCCATATGCTTCTTATGTTAATAGGAAGCTGAAACTAATGGACATCTTTTTTTGCATTGTCCTATTACCAGACAACTTTGGCAACTTTTTGCAGCTTTGGCTCAAATTGTTTGGCTGATGCCTCAGAGTACGCTGGACCTAATATGCAGTTGGAATATATACAAGGAGAAACTTGCCATAAAGAGTGGTGGAAGATTGTTCTCGCTTGCATATGGTGGACTATTTGGAAACAGAGGAATGTAAGAAGTTTTGAAGGCAGATGCAGCTCAATCCAGAAGATTAAGAGCTCCTGCATTTCTCTTTTTTATTTTTGGTGTAAAGAACAGTTAGTTGATGATATGGAATCATTACTAGACTTTATGGCCTCTTTTCCTGAGTTTATATTTGTATATAAGCTATACCAGACCTATTTTAAGGTGCTGATGAATATAACACATTACCAATTTAAAAAAAAAAACATGTACTGCAAAGATTTCCTGGAAGTTTGGTTGAACTGAAAACTCAAAGTTCTATAAACAGAAAAGATTTTCCCATTTATCAGACTTCAGTGATGCAAAGAACATTATTTTAATTAACAATGTTAGGTTTAGACACATCTATAGGGTTAGAGGAGGCAGCCAGTGAAGCACCTTAAATTGTGATCGTGATTCCGCTTCTAATTTGTTATAAAAAGCTTGTTCCTCAGCAGAAAAAACAACCTTCTTCAACTGTATAGTTTTGTGTGGTAAGTTTATAATTGGCTCACCATCAATCACAGTACCTAAATCAGTAACATTCAGATAATGAGCTACACAAAAATATCTGTTGAAGATCTAACAAGGAAGTAACTTAATGGACTTATAATGAATACATGAGAGTGAATTAGGTTATAGAAAAATCAAAAGAATATAAACCCCATTCAGACACACATACATGCACCACATAGATGCATAGATACAATAAAATAAAATGTGATCATGTAAAAATGAATATATAAAGCTGCTACTGTATCAAGCACACTCAATGATCCATAGAGAAAAACTTCAGTATGGAGACTATTTTGTAAAAAAAAAAACAAGTTGTTGTTGCAACCAGTGTCAAAAGGAAATGAATAAGGGATGGTAAATTACTTTTGAAAATCCAGGCAGTATCAAGACCCAAAAGACTTAAACCCCACGATATTCTCATTTAGTAATTCCTTTTATAAAAATGCAATACATAAAGATGATAACAAGGAAAAGTCAATGATCACCTTTTGTTTACCGCAAAATTATGGCCCTCAAAATTGCTTGAAGCTTCCTATACCCATTAATTGAGTTTATCGCAATCGGAAACTTAATGTGGCTGCAAAATGATTTATAATCAGCATAGAGATCATATCTTAGAAATCTGAAGTAGCTAAAAAGTTCATCAATGGCGTTCTGTATCGGTGTTCCAAATAATCACTACCTGCGTTTTGCTCTAAGGATGTAGCATGCTCTAGCTACTTGTGTTCTATGATTCTTAATTGTCTGGGCTTCATCTAAAATCACCCTAAACCTACTGACTTTGGCAAGAGTACCACAATTAGGATCAAAATCATCTGCATCAAATCCTTTTCTGCCCTTTTTCCTCTCTTACTAAGAGATGGCTTTTTTCGCTTCTTATTTGAAGAGAAGTCAAAAGATATTCCGAATCTCTCTCCATTTTTTGGTCATCGTCATCCTCTTCAACTAAAGCTTGTTTAGGAACTTCATTTGTCATAATGGCATAGGTTGTCAGGACCATATCATATTTTGCCAGTTCTGCCGGTTTCTTAGTCCTACTACCTCCATGATAGATTAAAATAGATAGATGTGCCTCATCTGTTACTTTCTCATCCAATTCTCGAGCCCATTATCGAAGAACACTTGCTGGACACACTACCAATGTACCAACTATTGGTCTCCTACATCTAAACCCCTTTATAGAAGTTCTTGCATCTAGAATCACCTCAACACCATCTATTTCTCCACATTGGTTTATTTCCTGAGAACCAGGAACAACATTTTCATCATCATCATCCAAATTCAAGTCTTTAACTTTAATATCATCCAAATCTTTTGCTTTAGACTTATCCTGAGCTTACCTCTGCATCTGTATGAGGGTAATCATTGAAATAGTCTTACCAAGACCCTGCAATGTAATAGAATAAATATTAAACATGATACATACTAGCATAAGTCCAAGAATAAACTAAGCAGAATAAGGTCAGCGACATTATATTTACAAATCTTGCCAGAAAAGAGCACAGTATGCTAAACTATAAGCTGAATGAAAATACAAGAGATGCAGCCTCTGGAGACTCATAGTGGAACAACAATGACTATGCCTTAATCCCAAACAATCGTCGTAGGTGCCAGTGGTGAATTTACCCACAAGATTAGCACACAACAACCATTCCCCCAAACATGCTTTAAACACACTTACCCCATCGAAAATTGTTAAACATGCATTATCTTATGGTTTTGACCATTCTTATTGGACTCATAGAAAATCAGGTACCCATGTCATCATCCACCAATTCTACAAATACAAATCATTCAAGCAAACATGGTGGATGGTTCAATAGGCACAACAATGAACAATTACAAGGACAAAATATCTAATTATGGATTCAATTAATCAATTCAACTAAGGGCCACTCAATATCATATAACACCATCAAAATTCAACAAGGATCTCATGCTTAAACACCTTGCCCTACACAATATTCAAATTAATCTAGTAAAAAAAGCAAATTAAGGGTTCAAAATTAAACCGAGAACTTACCAATTGTGGAGATTAACTTGAAGAAAAGAGAGAGAGTAAATGATCACAAAACCCTTGTGTTGTCAGATTCTCACTAAAAAATGGGTCATGGTGATCGGAGGTTGATCAAAAAATAGAGAGGATGGGAAAGTTAGGTAAATTTTTGTCAATTTAGGTCAAATAGGGGTCAAAATAATTTGATCCCTCCTTTTATAATTTTGCTGGGTCATCTAAAAATTAACTGGGCTTGGGTTTACAAAACCTCAATTATAAGTCGTAGATGGCTCTACAACTCGTAAGTCATGGTTTCAAAGAACCCTTCATACTTTGCAAAATTTCAGAAACTTACCTAGGATCCTTGAACCCTATTCACAACTCATAGTTTGATCTATGAATCATAATGTTGGCTCATGGATTGGAGTACATATTTTTCCTGTTCACTGGAAATCTCTACAAGATGGGGTACGAGTTGTAAATTGCTTTACGACTAGTAGACCTAGTCGTAGAGACTTAACTTAATGCTCTTCTTAGCTAAATTTGCTGACTTAGTCCTGTACCTGCATACTTTTCATGAAAATACACTATATATGCAACAACCCATTGTCATTACCCATGAAAATAACTTAGTCCTGTACCTTATATGCAACAACCCATTATCCAAAATAAAAATCAAAACACAAGAAAACAACTACCTATAAATCCAAGAATTGAAAATAAACCTATAACTATGCTATTGCATCAAAATCCTTGGGTTGTCTCCCATGTAGTGCCTGATTTATTATCGCGGCATATCTTAGGAAAATTGGTTACTCAGACTTCACCAATTGCCCAGACTTCACTCTTGAGCTCATCTGGGTGCTTCATGGACTGACGGATGTCGAAGAGAACTTTTTCATCATTCAATCTAAACCTAAGTTGACCCGTTTCCATATCTACTAGAACTCATGCAGTGGCTAGGAATGGTCGTCCCAAGATAATTAAGTCATCTAAGTCAATCTCACAATCTAGAATCATAAAGCCTGCAGGGAATATGAATTTTTCCACTTTAACTAATACATCATAGAATATCCCCATAGGTTTCTTCACCGTTCAATCCGCCATTAATAATCACATGCTAGTAGGAGTAGGGACTCCCAGTCTAAGCTTCTTGTAGACTGCAAAGGGCATCAAATTGATATTGGCACCTAAATCACATAGTGACCTTAAGAACTCTACATCACCTATAGTGCAAGGTATAGTGAAAGCACCTGGATCTTCACGCTTCTGAGCTAAGGACTTTGTAGTGATAGCACTTCAATGTTGAAGCTCTTGAGGAAGCTCCTAACTCATAGTGCACTTTTTAGTGACCAACTCCTTCGTATTCTTGGCATAGCCCAACATTTTATCTAAAGCCTCAATGAGAGGGATATTGATAGGTAGCTACTTAAGAATGGAAAGAAAGTGTTTGAACTTGCTTTCCTCCTCCCTCTTTTTGATTCTTTGAGGGAAAGGTGGAGGGGGCCTAGGGATGGGCTTAAACTTCTGTGGCACTTTAGCTGCTTCACTTACCCTATCCTTGCCAAGATTATCTCCCTTATCTGCATCCTTATTTGCAACTATCTCCTCACGAACATCTTTCTCATCAATCAGCATAGGAGGAACAATAGTTCTCTTGCCACTCGTAATAGTAACTGCCATACACTGCCCTTCATTCTTAGGATTCTGTACTGTGTTGCTAGGCAATGTACTTTTTTGACGCTGATTCAACTGAGTTGACACTTGACCAAACTATTGTTCAAGCTATTTAATAGCCACATAATGGGAATCTATTATTATCTGATTTATGCTTGAAAGATCAGATTTCATGCCCTTTAGAGTCTCATCTTGTGTCTCAGCCTTCTTCAACAGGTGATCAAACATCTCCTTAATTCTGGAATTGCCTGTACCTACATCCCGATTATGTGATGGCATATACAAACCATTTTTGAAGCCTTCTCTATGACCCTAATATGCATCAGGACCCCTGTTCCTATCATAGTAACTACCACAGTTGTCTCTGAAAGCTCCATCTCTACCATAGTCCCTTCTATGGCTCGTAATTGGACCCCTATTCCTATCATAATATCCTTTGTGGTTATCTCTATAAGCTCCATCTCTACTAAAGTTTCTACCTTGGTTTCCTTGACCTTGGCGCCAATAGTCCTGATTAGACCCTTGGGCATTAGTCCAGAAACCCTCTATCTGATCATTCACAAAATATGCATCCTCATCATAGTATGACAACTCATACATGGGTGCACATGGAGGTTGGTGAACCACTACTTTTACTCTCTATTGGTTCTTCTTGATAACCACATCTATGCTTGTGCAAAGCTGAGCAAGTTGCTGCATAATTTCTTCATTAATTTTGGCTTGCTCTGAACCCACTGTCACGTCCAGGACCTAGGCGCTAGACGTGACACGGCGAATGGGGAACCCAAAGAGACCCCAAATAAGCCTCTTAGCATATCATTACATATCCTTGGTCGCGGAAGCAATTATACAACAATAATAGATAGAAAAAAAAAGGAAATACGGGGCCAAGGGACATCTTTGATACTATAGAAACATAACAAGACAATACTATAGCATTAACATGTTATAAGGTTCCAACAACACCTCTAATACATAGATAGGAGTGGGGTCCAAGACAATCTCTGA
>DF363846.1:743-11179 GCA_000787875.1 Solanum virginianum | reverse complement strand
CTGAGCTCACCTCATAGCCATAAGTTTCCAACATAAGAAGAGTCATTCCATAACATAAATTAAGAGAAATATGTCCTCGGAGTTGAGGACTTATCAAATTGCTTTGAGAGAAATCATACTTGCCATATAGAGGAGGAGGATGATCAAGTGCGGCTCTAGTTCCTATATGGTAACATCATGTAGGCATAGAGTATATGTTAGCACATTTGTGTGTACTAAGTATGTAGGATGCAATGCAACAAGAGATAGGCAATATAGGCAAAATGTAATATCATAAGCAATGGATAGCATAATAAAAACATGTCATGTATGAATGTTGCTTGAAGTAAAACATGCTTATATCAAGCATATTATATGTAAGAAGAGAGCAACATTATGATGGATTGTCACACCCTACCATCCATGGTGATTGAGGTATCAACCCCTCAATTGGTTGGTGGTTGTATCACCCTACCACCCATGGTGATTGAGGTATCAACCCCTCAATTGGTTGGTGGTTGTATCACCCTATCACCCATGGTGATTGAGGTATCAACCCCTCAATTGGTTGGTAGTTGTATCAACCTACCACCTATGGTGATTGAGGTATCAACCCCTATATCACCCTACCATCCATGGTGATTGAGGCATAGCACCCCCTCAACAAGGTGTGGTCAATTTGCAATACTATAGATACTTTTCATGAAATCAACACATATATACCTCCTTTTATCATCATAAAGTCATTCAAGTCATAGGTCATGCAATGGATCATCAATAGTATAAGAACCTTAAATTGTTTATTTTATCAAACACTTGGTGTGTGTGTAATATTACAAACACTTGGTGGGTGTGTAATATTATCAAACATTTGGTGGGTGTGTAATGCTAGTGTAAAACGATGCAATTCAAGAGTGAAATCATGCAAGAAAACTTGAAGTAAATCAACCCACCAACACTTAGTAATACCACCTTGCAAAATACATTGAAATCCCTCATCAAAACTCATCATATATCTTAGATTCATAGCTCAAAATATTCATAAATAGTTATACTTTTACAAACCCGCAACATAGTTCATAGTCAAATTCATAATAAGAGACCTATAAGTGAAATCAACTTAGAAACATGTAGTTTATGTAAAAAGGAAACTTAGGGACCATGGGTGAAAGGACCCAATAGTTGAAATCCATATGCCTTAACTTTGGAGAATTCTTTTATGAAGATTAAGATGAGAACTTAAAGCGTGATTGAAATCCTTAAGATCCAGAATAAGGTTTGGCACTTGAATTTTGGGTGGAATATTTGTCTAAGTGTTTGAGAGAGTATTGGGGAATGTCTTGTATGATATAGAGGTGAAATATATCTAAGTGTAGGTATTTTTACGCATGACAAAATTTAGGCGAAGACCCAAAATCTTTGGACCAAGATAAAAAACTAGCACAAAATACACAAGGGCACGCCCAAGGCACATCGCTCTAGGGGCGCGAATACCTCTTTGAAAATTGCATTTTGGGAATTTTGAATTTGATATGATTACTCTAAAATAGGGATAGACCCATTTCCTACTCAAATTTTCCCTATGATCAAGAATATGAAGTCAGGTTTTTGATATCGCGTACGAATTTTGAGTTATATGAAAATTATGATTATGGGAATTTTCGAGGCACATTATGACATGATTCAGCTTGACTACTTACTCCATACGCTCGACAATCCTTGCAAATAGTTGATCTAGAAACATGCCCCCTATGATTGTGCCAACACAAGCCTGACTATTCTCATCAAGGGCACGATAGAAGATATCCACCAAGGCATCATCAACTATATTATGATTAGGGATGCTCCTTATATATTTAATAAACCACTCCCATGTAATGGTAATCAAATCACAAAGAAGTAGCTCATATTTGTTGATATGGTCTTTCAACTTGAGCTTCTTAGATCTAGGGAAGTACCTCTCCAAAAAGGCCTTTTGCAAATCTGCCCACCTAGTGATTGAACTTTGCAATAGCTCAGATAATCATGATGCAACATTGCTCGTGAGAGACAATGGGAAGACATGAAGTCCCACAATATCAGTAGATAGTTTCTTTGTCCCCATCACACTCTTATAAATAAATGTCACATTGGGCAAGTAGCTATGTGATCCAGTGATAATATCACACACTGAAATTCTGTATAACTCAATCTATGACTCATAAACCATTTTATGAGTCATACTTGGTCTTGTAGACTTTTTTAGTGATAAAAATTATTTCGACCACTGCTTTACAAAAGCTATTTATGGTTTGTTGTACCAACTATGACCCGTAAAGATACTTTTGTAGACCCACTCTGCAACTTATTCTGAATTGATTTTGCATTTCAAATTTTGATTTGTAGGGCTAACCAAAGTGTGTAATTGTTCATGTTTCATGTACTATGGCCCCAAAAGCCAAACGTGATGAGATCAGAGACCTAAAGAGGAGGCTCTGAGACTAGTGTTCAGATCATGATCAGGCCACTATAGTGAGTGGCTCACTAGAGGACTTTAGGGTCTACCTGGACCTAGAGATGGCTAGATCACAAACCAGAGCTACTGCCAGGGTTAGACACACTCATGCTCTTATTGTCCGCATTTTCTAGTCTAATGAGGGTGGACATGACAGGAGCAATTCACCCCAAATGACTCCATCCAAAGGGGAGTTTAGCTCTAAGGATAGATTAGTGTTGAAGTCCTCTGTATTGCTTTATTCTTGGCCACTTGATGCCCTTATTAATCGATGGCGCATCGAGGGCATACAAGATATCAATGCTGAGGATGTGCTGTAGACAGAGTAGCGCAAGCCAGCCCACTCTATTTATGAGTAGCCTAGAGTCATCTCGAATAGACTCGATTGTGTCTCCAGTCTCCAGGAGACGATAATTTGATATGGGCTTCAGTGGCTGATCAAATCTCTTGGATGATACTCCTTGAGTATGGTGAAAGAGTTTTATTCTTTATATCTAGCCACCATTCATAGCACTTTTCCTAAGGAGAAGAAGCCCCTTGCTCAACCCAAGCAAACCGAGATAAGAGTTAGGGGCCAACAAGTGGATATATCGAAGACCACTATCTGTTGGATGCTTTTTGGACCAGAGTGTTCCCTGCCCCCAGATCCACCATAGAGTTTGACTATAGAGTTGGGTAGACGAGGGACCCATTGTTGATTAGATATCTAGAGTAATGAGCTAGCTTGATGAGATGGATGGCTGGTTATATTGCTAAGCAGGGTCTAGAACCCGCTTGGGTTGCCACACACTTGAAGCCTAATGTTAAGGCTTCACTTAGTTTCCCTGCCAATTTTCAGTGCGCGATTATTCTATCACACATTCGGCCTACTCTTGCTGATAATTTATTGACACCGTTGCCAGCATCTTGGATGGTTATTATATTAATTAGCTACCTCATAGCCGAGCATATTTATAAGGCTACTCTGAAGAGGTCCACCTCCATCTTATTCTCTCGCTTGATATATGGGATCTGTCTAGAGTCGAGGGTGGAGAGGTTGCACCAACTAGACCAGCTGATTGAGGCCCAATGTACCTTGGATCCCAGCCTGATCAAGCTGAAGAGAACTCGGTGGCACTCTAGCAGGCACAACACTAGCCTACTCCTATGCCAAAGATGTTCGCCCTAGTGCCACCGACTGAGGGTTCGCAGACTTTCGCCACTGCTACTACTGAGGATAGGCCTTCACAGCCTGAGGCAGATATAGAGAGAGGGCCAACTACTTTTATTTTTGCACCATAGGCCACGACATCGCAGGCTACTCCCGCGAGCATGGTTTATATGTTTGCCATATCTATACAGGCCATGACGCAGAGATTATCTTATGCTGAGTCAGAACTGACTCAGCTTGTTTAACTGATTAGGCCATAGGTCCATCTTGCCATTGCACATTTGGAGGGTCACATGCAGACACTCATGGTCGCTACTATTTATGACCGCCTTTCCACTGTGGATGCTCACATTGATGCCTTCGAGGCTAGGGTACAACAAAACTTGAGCACTGCCTAACCATCAGACTTAAAGACCCTTCAGAAGGAGATCCAGTGACTCTGGGCTAACATGACAGCAACACTAGCAGCACCGGTGACACTACCAGTGACCATGCCCCAGGTGCCGTTGGTAGATCTTTTTGCTTCTGATGAGCCCATTTTATCTTCTCATGGGAAGAGATCCCTTACATAGGATGATGATCCAGATGTTATACGCTCATATGCAAGGCTTACAGAGTAGAAGGAGCTCAATCTTATCTTGAGGAAGTTGAGACAAGAGGAGGAGAGACGACAGGCTCAAGAGCGTGAGAGCATGAGGGGTGCTGGCTTATTCAAACAGAGTGCTATTATTGAGGAGACTACCCCAGAGGAGGAGGGTGTCCAGACTCAGCTATATACTGGCACTTAGGTGCCCAGGTATGATTTTTAACCCCTTATGTTTTGTTTTATTTTGATTGCGTACATTGCAGACAATGCACATCTTTTTCGATAGGGTGTGGGTAGTTATGGGCCTCAGTGAAGTCTGAGTAGCTTGGGTCCATAACTACCCCAGTTTTTTATCTTGGGGTTTTCTTGCATGTGTTCTTTTTCTCCATGGATTTTTACGTTTTGTTAAACTAACATGTTTATGATGTTTAGGTAATTTTTGTAGCATATAGTACTAATACCTATGGAATATGCCCTTTTTTGTGGCTTGTTTGAAAAATGATACCCACTAATTTTTTTGATTAGTAGTCTAGATAGCAACCATGCTTGTTTAAGTGTGTTGATAATGTTATTTTGATAAGTGAGGATAAATTGAGATAAAAAGCATGATCTGAGAGTCTTTTATTGATAATGTAGTCAGTTCCATGTGAGTGTAAGCTTAATTTGCTAGAATTTTGTGTTTTGTGCTAATTCAGAACTTGCCCTGTTACAATAAGTTAGACTATAGAATAATTGGGTTAGGAAAGGATCTTAGGCCTTTGTTCTTAATAGCCCACTTAGCCTAAATGACCAACCAAAATTGCAATATATCCATTGTTCCAAATGTTTGAGCCTAACATGTACTTATGCTTTGCAAACACCTGATTAACCTAGCTTTGTTAGTTATAAAATCCTAAAATTGGCCTTAGTCCTTCCTTGAACATTGTGCACTGATATGCTGTAAAAATACAACAGTTTTGATGCTTAAAACTTAAGATTTTTTGTGTTTTCAATGTGATATTTGAGGGTTTTATGTGTTTTTGTGTTTAGATTTGCAAGAAGACAGGTTGGCTATGATTTAGGGCAAAATTGCAGAAGATTGGTGGTTTTTGGTGATTTATGAGACCCTCTATAGATCATAGAGCATTCTACGAGTGGTAGAGGCAGTATCATGTCAAATTCTAGTGAAGAATAAATTCTGAAGATTAGCCATACGAGATATGCATATGAGTCGTAGAGCATTCTTTGAGTCGTATTGATGGGTTTTGTGAAGATTTCCAGTGAGGGACAATTTGATGAAGTTGAATCCTATGAATATGCAGTATGTGTCATGGATCAGTTTAGGAGTCATAAAGTGAAGTCATAGAAGAGAAGTGGAAGATCCTAGGAGCTAATTAGGAGACCCTGACTACAAGTCATCGAGACCTTTCGTGGAGTCCGTCGACCAGTTTTTCTATTTTATTTAGGACTTAATTGTAATTAATATAAATAGTACTTTCAGGTTATTGTATAAGGGAGGACGTCATTATTCACTACTTTTGAGGTTTGTACTTGGAGACCTAATACTTGAGAGAGAAGATTATGAGAAACACTTGTGGGTAAATTTGATCTTAAAGCTTGTGATTCTCATTCTTCCTGGATTTTCTTGATCTTAATTCAATTAGATAAGTTCTTAATTATGTTTTTTCAATTCATAATTTCTTCATCTACCCATAGCATGAGTAGATAAATCCACAACTAAGGTTGTGGGAACTATGAAGAACGAACTTAGTAAACCCAGGTAATTTACAATTCTTGAAATAGGTATATGCATTTATTAGTCAATTCTCTTTGTTTTTCTAATGGTGGCCAACATTAGAACCTGCCTAGTGTTACTAACTAGACCAAGGTGTAATGAATAGTAAAAGAGATTGATTAACAAGATTCGATTGATGTGTTCTCGTCTAATCAATCGAACTAGGCCAAGGGGAGTTTGTACAGGGATTTATATGTAATGGTTAGTATTGCACACTATGTAGATGTGAAACTCTCCCCAAAATGTGATTCAAAAATGCCCATAATCATAATTTTCATATATTTCAAAATTCGTGTAATGCGTGTGTGATATAAAAATATGACTTCATATTATCGATCAGGGGGCAAAGTTGAGAGGGAAATGGGTATAACTCAGATTTTAGAGGGCCTATTGTGAAAAATAATTTTTGCTAATTTTGCGATTCCTAGAGAGCATCCGCGTCCTGGTCGCAATGCGCCAGCGGCACGAAGTGGAACATTTTCTTCCTTTGTGTTGGGTCCGCATCGCAGACCAGACGTGGACTTGTACAAAATTTCCTTAGTTCTTCTTATGCACCCAAAGGCATTAGGGTCATAGCCCCATGCCCACTCAAATATGAAATTACTGATACTTAACCATTTTTCTACTCTATGTCACTCAAAACCCTTACAAAAACCTCTCCAAGACTTAACTAAATATCTCATTCCAAATTCAAGAATTTCAAGCTTAACTTTGGAACTCAAGAATCTACTCCAAGCTCTAAGTTTCCTTCAAGCTTATCTCAAGTAGACCTAAGTTTGAGGTATATGGGTTTCATCAATTGGATCCTTTCACCATTGAGCCCAATCTTTCTTTTTATGAAGATTGCTTGTTTTCAAGTTGTATCATTCTTTTTATGAAGATTGCTTGTTTTCAAGTTGTATCATCTATAGGTATCTCTTATTATGGATTTAGAATGTAAATTATGTTAGGGTTTTATAAAATGTTAATTGATTATGCATGACTATCTATTTCAAGCTTATATCATGAATTGGTTTTGTCTATTGAGACTATGCATGTTTTGAGCTATGAAATTATGATCTATTATGAGATTTGGTGATCGATTTGAAGGTACCCTACATGAGGGTTTTACTACATGTTGGTGGATTGATTTGTATTGAGTTTTCTCATTATTTCACTCTTAGATTGCATGATTTTGAATAAGCATTATGAACCCACCATGTGTCTGATAAAATGTCATGACAAGAATTCTCAAGTTATTGATAATCTATTACATGATTTACAGTAAAGTGACTTCATGATTAATAAGAGCTTTCAAGCATGTATTGAATTCACGAAGAGTATCTATGATATTGCAAGTATCAAGTTAAGCCCTATTTCAAGATTTCTACCTCTTGTGAGCCATTTATGTTAAAGTAAGGCATCATGTATGATTGTTATCTATTTTTATGTTCAAGTGCCTTATGTAAAGTCTTAGTCTCTAAACTATGTGCCACCATAGGATTATACATAATCTCTCTTATGGATTTCTAGTGGATCCATCTAGTCACACCACACCTTGTTGAGGGGGTCATATATCTCGAGTAACTTGATGAGGGGGTGATATGCCTCGAATTATTCATTGTATAGCTACCATGGAAAGTAGAACACACCTTATCGAGGGCATGACATGCCTCGTTCACCTTATTGAGGGAGTGACATACCTCAATCGCCTTACCAAGGGGGTGACATGCCTTGGATTCCAAGTAGTAGCTCACTTGGTCTATGTCAGTTAAAGTCTCTTCCCATACATGTATTATGTATTATGCAAGTTGAATGATTTACAAGCATGTTTTATTATGACCATTAATCATGCATGCCATATTTAGACTATATCTATTGATTATAATTATGTATTTTGACTATATTAGGTTATGTCTTGTTGTATTGCATCCTACTTACATAGTATATTCAAATGTACTAGTGCATATTCTATGCCTACATGATATTACCATGTAGGGAACAGAGCACCTTTTTCCTCTACGTGGCTAGTTAATAATTTGGAGATATGTTTTGGTGAGTCCTCAAGTCTGAGGACACCACCTTTTATTCATCCTCCATGTCGCTAGTTCAATACTTTGGCGATAAGCATTGGTAAGTCCTCAAGTCCAAGGACACTATCTACATTACTCTTGCTATTTTGAGACTTCATTATGTTGAACACTTGTTATTATGAGGGTAAGCCTAGAAAGTGACTTGGCCCCTGCTCCATTCCATGTTAGAGTTGTTGTTGGATATTATGATGTACTTATGCTGTGAGCTTGACTCCTTATGCTTTTATAAATATCACGATTTCCCTTAATCCCACTTCCCTTTTTATTATATCTTTTGCTGTTATTTACTTTGCTTCTGTAACCAAAGATGTGTGATTAATATGCTAAGAGGCTTGTTTGGGTCCCTTTGGTTTCCCATTCGTCGTGTCACGTCTAGGCCCTAGTCTTGGGTCGTGACAAGATAGGCCAAGTGGCATAGTGAAATTTGCCTCTCACCTTTGACCAAAGGGCTTGGTGAACTTAAATTACCGTCCTGCATACTATACACTAGACAAGAATTGGGTTATTAGGTGTTACTAAGTCGATAATCATGGAGAACACGATACTCTAGTTGCTTTCTATTATTGATTGTCTCTTGTTATAGTTAGTTTAGTTTACTTTCTTATTAATTATCGCGACCCCCCTTCAGGGAATTCAGTTGGTTAACTACTTGAATTTCTTGTTGGTGAATTGTCACGAGTCAACATATTTCCTGTGCGTTCGATCCTAACCTTGGTTAGGTTTTATATCTTGATAACGATTGCTTTATCCTTTAAATAAGAGGTGTAACTTGGGCGACATCAAAGATTTTGGCCCCGTTGCTGGGGAATATGACTAGACTTAGATTGATTCATCAAGTAATTCGAGTGTTAATCCTTATTTACTTTTGTTTTACTTTTGTTTTTATTTTTGTTTCTTTGCATGGTATACGAGTAGTGTATGATCAATAATTGGAGTTAAGGCAATCCCTTAACTCTATTTGATCCAGAGATCCGCAGAATTATAATAAGAATGGCCCAAGACAATGCCAACAATGTAGACATTACAACTTTAAATCGAGGTAATAATAATGATGATAGGGATGAAAACCCACCTCCTTTGGAGGACACTCCACAACCACAGGAGTTCAACTCCAATGCTTACCAGTGGAATCAGTATAATTTAAACCCTATGGCTATGGATGTGACTAGAGCTATTATATTGCCACTACTATTGACAGGCACAAAGTTCACAATCTCTAGTGGGTTACTTTAGATTTTGTTGAACCGTGGGCTATTTGTAGGCTTCCCATCAGAGGATCCACATAGCCACTTGCACAATGTGGCATTTGTTTGTAAAAGTATATGGGGACATATAATCTATTTGTGGATGCTGTGGGACTTTGTGTCTTCCCATTGTCTCTCATAGGCAATGCTGCATTATGGCTAGCTGAGATCCCGCATAGTTCAATCACTAGTTGCGTGGATTTTCAGAAGGCCTTTCTGGAGAGGTACTTCCTTACATCAAAGAAGCTATAGTTGAAAGACCAGATCAACAACTTTGAGCAACTTCCTGGTGATTCAATAAGCAAAACTTGGGAGCAGATTACTAAATGAGCGTCCCTAACCACAAGATTATTGATGAGGCCTTGGTGAAGATCTTTTACCATGCCTTTGATAAGAATAGTCTGGCTTGTGCTGGCACTAGCATAGGAGGCATGTTTCTAGATCAACCATTTGCAAAGATTGATAACTGTATGAAGCCAATGGTCAAGACTAATTGTGCATGGGAACAACGGGATAGAGTTGCTATGAAGGGTTCATATGTCGTCAGTGTGGGTTTAGAGCAAGCCAAAATTAATGAAAAGATTATGCAATAACTTGCTCAGCTTCGCATAAGCATGGATGTGGTGATCAAGCAAAACCAAGAGAGAGTGAATGCAGTGGTTCACCAACTTTCATGTGCACCTATATACGAGGAGCCATACTAAAAGGAGGACACATATTTTCTGAATGATCGGGACTATTGGTGCCAAGGTCAAGGAAACCAAGGTCGGAACTATGGTTAAGATGGAGCTTTTAGAGATATTGGGGTGGTTACTATGATAGGAACAGGGGTCCAGATGCAGAATGGGATCACAGAGAAGGCTTCAGAAAACCACATAATCGTGATGCAGGTATAGGCAATTCCAAAATTAAAGAGATGTTTGACCACTTATTAAAGAAGGCTGAGACACAAGATGAAACTCTAAGGAGAATGAAATAAGATATATCGAGCATAAATTAGAAAATATAGTCTCATTCTATGGCTATTAAACAACTTGAACGAGAATTTGGTCAAGTGTCAACTCAGTTGAATCAATGGTTGTCACGATCCAACCTATGGGCCGCGACTAGTACCCGATGAGGGCACCCGAACCACTT
>DF363847.1:18068-32732 GCA_000787875.1 Solanum virginianum | reverse complement strand
CATGGGCCAAAGATACCTCCTTAACTTGGACTTTATTCATAATCGAAATTGAATAATTTCGACGTCGGATCTCGTCTCCGTTTAACTCGCAAGTTCAAGCTAAGCGAGTAGCTGACTCATCTGCTAGCTTGCTAAGTCCTACCATCAATCCTGGGGAGGGGGTATTTATTCTTAATTGTCAACTTATTCAGTTGTCGATAGTCAAACACATTCTCAAAGTACCATCCTTTTTGCGTACAAATAACACTGGTGCACCCCAAGGGGACACACCGGATCTTATAAAACCCTTCTCCAATAAATCTTTCAGCTGTCGACACAAAACATGTATACACGCAACTTTCTTAAACTTTAGATACACACGACGCCCTTTAACGCGAGATACAAACACTTTTAAAATTGGCACTAGTTTGAAAGTCCATATCATGTTTCATATGTGTAGTACAACTACTTATAGTGTGTGTGGGGTGTTACATGAATGACCCCAGTGTAGTTGAAAGAATTGAAGGAACAATTAAAGGACTTGCTGGATAAAGTGTTCATAAGACCTATTGTGTCACCATATGGTGCTCCCATATTATTTGTAAGGAAGAACAATTGTTCACTTTGAATGTGCATGGATTATTGACAATTGAATAAGGTAACCATAAAAAACAAGTATCCCACTCCCAAGGATCGAGACCTATTGGATCAACTACAAGGTGCAAGCTATTTTTCTAAGATAGATCTCCGGTTCGAGGAACACCAATTGAGGGTGAAGGAAGATAATATTCCAAAAATGACATTGAGAACTCGGTATGATCATTTTGAATTTTTAGTTATGTCGTTTGGTCTAACAAATGCTCCTGCTACTTTCATTGATTTGATGAGTAGGCTCTTCAAACCATACTTAGATATGTTTGTGGTGGGTAAATGAGCATGAAGACCATTTGAAGATTGTCTTACAAACATTGAGAGATAGATAACTATTTGCCAAGTTTAGCAAGTGTGAATTTTGGCTAAGAGAGGTGGTTTTCCTTGGTCACATTACCTCGGGTGATGGTATCAGAGTTGATCCAAAGAAGACTGATGCAATAAGGAATTAGCCCAAACCATTGTCTTCATCCAATCTTAGAAGCTTTTTGGGTCTGGACAGATATTATAGAAGGTTTGTTGAGGGATTTTCCTATATTGCTTCTCCTTTGACAAGGTTGACCCAAAAGAAGGGGAAATTCCAATGGCTTAAGGAATGTAAGAAGAGTTTTCAATTGTTGAAGGATTGTCTTACATCGGCTCGTATTTTGATATTGCCCAAAGGTCTAAATGGTTTTATGGTATATTGTGATGCCTCACATATAGGTTTGAATTATGGGTTGATGCAACATAGAAAGGTCATTGCCTACGCTTTGAGACAATTGAAAGTGTACGAGAAGAACTATTCGACACATGATATCGAGTTGTTAGTTGTGGTGTTCGCATAAAAGATTTGGTGACATTACCTCTATGGGGTACATGTTGACATATTTAGTGATCATAAGAGTTTGCAATATGTTTTTAGCCAAAGGGATTTGAATTATGACATGAGTATGATGTATCACCCCAGCAAGGCTAATTTTGTGGCTGATGCATTGAGTAGAGTGTCTATGGGTAGCATGGCACATGTTGAGAGTGGAAATAAAGAGTTGGTCAAAGAATTACATCGCTTGGCTTGCTTAGTGTGAAGCTGAACAACTTGAGTAATGGTGGTGTGTTGGTACCAAATGGGGCGAAATCATTTTTGATGGAAAAAGTTAAAGCAACACAAAACATGGGTCCTACCTTGGTTGAATTAAAGAAGTTGGTGGCGGGTAAGATGGTAGAGGTCTTTTTTATAAGGGAGAGATGGAGTATTATGTTACCAAGAGCGATTGTGCGTATCCTATGTGGATGGACTGAGGGAGTAGAATACTTGATGAAACTCATAATTCCAAGTATTCTATTCATTTATAATCTACCAAGATGTATAGGGATTTGATAGAAGTGTATTGGTAGAGTGGCATGAAGAAAGACATAGCAAGGTGTGTGATGGGATATGTATACTATCAACAAGTAAAAGTGTAACACCAAAAACCCAGTGGTTTGACTCAAGATATTGAGTACTAACTTAGAAATGGGAGGAGGTGAATATTGATTTCATCTCGGGTTTGCTAAAGACTAGAAAGCAATTTGACTCGATATGAGTGGTTGGGGATAAAGTGATGAAAATAGCCTACTTTTTGTTGGTGAAGACTTCTTATGGTGTCGAGGATTATGCTAAGGTTTATATCCGAGAGTTGGTGAAGTTGCATGGGGTACCACTATCCATTGTATTGAATAGAGGTGCTCAATTTACTTCTCATTTCTGGAAGTCATTCCAAAAAAGCCTTGGCACAAAGGTGAAATTAAGCACCATGTTTCATCCTCAAATGGATGGACAAGCCGAAAGGACACTACAAACATTGGAAGATATGTTGAGAGCTTGTGTGCTTGATTTTAAAGTAAGTTGGGATGATCACTTATCTCTTATTGAATTTGCTTATAAAAATAGTTTTCATTCAAGTATTAGTATGGCTCCATTTGAAGCATTGTATAGTAGACAGTGTAGATCACCGGTGGGATTTGAGGTTGGAGAAACATCCTTAATTGGACCAGATTTGGTACTTGATGCTATGGAGAAGGTGAAGGTCATAAGGGAAACGTTGAAGGCTATCCAAAGTCATCAAAAGTCCTATGTCAATATTAGAAGAAGAGAACTAGAGTTTGATGAAGGTGATTGGGTGTATTTGAAGGTTTTCCCAATGAAAGGAGTAATGTGTTTTCGTAAGAAAGACAAATTGAGTCCTACATATGTAGGACCTTATAAGTTAGTGAATAAAATGGGGAAGGTAGCTTATGAGCTACATTTGCCAATTGAATTAGCTATGGTATATCCAATATTTCATGTTTCAATGCTAAGAAAATGCTTGAGTGATCCTAATTCTATTGTTTCATTGAGGGACGTGTTTATTGAGAAAAATATGACTTATAAAGAAGTACCGACTAAGATTTTGGACCGACAAGTGAAGAAATTAAGAAATAAAGAGGTTGTATCCATCAAAGTGTTATGGTGGAACCAACAAGTCAAAAATATTTCTTGGGAGGCTGAAGCAGACATGATGAAACAACACCCGTACCTTTTTTCTTCTATTCAAGCTTAAGGTACTTAATAGCATTTATTTCTTCAAAATTCTCATGAATGTGTATCTCTTGATAAATTACATGCACGCATGATCATAAAACTATTTTTGAATAATATTTGATGCATAAGTTTGATGATTTTATGAAAATGATGATTAAGTTGCACTTTTACATTTATGCCATGATGGTGACTATGTTCCTACTATATTCAAGAACATTTCTGCCTCATTTGTGAATGAATGATCGCAAGGGATATTGTAACGCCCCTCATATTTTCTAAGCTTGGAAAACTGAAAAATAAGAATTTTGCTGATGGTTTGATCCTACGAGACAGTCTATGGCCCGTAAAAGAAACCACGGGTCATAGATGGGTTCGTGGAATGCACCTAATAAAAATGGAAAATTGAAGGATTTCTGGAAGATGACTTATGTGTTACCAGGATGAATCGAATGAGAAACCACAATGCATCAACAGGTCTCATAGAAAGAGGCCCTGAAGAACCTAAATTTTCTAAGTCTGAAACAACTTTACAGAATGATCTACAACCCAATAGTGGACACTCACCGTGCTAAGATAGAGCCTAAAGGATGTGATCAAATGATAGTTCTCGCCATGCTAAGATAGAGCCTATAGGGTGAGGATCGAGTCTACCTTGGCAAAGTAGACACCTCTTAGCTTGATGTAGAGTGAACATCAAGATTTCATGTAATAGTCCGCATGATCTTATATGTCGACTATGGTCTTATTTCCACATATGTAAGTTAAAAATTATGAAATAATTTTATGACGCTTCTTCCCATGATTTTAAACTTGCATGCTCATGCATATTGTGTCTCTTTCCTATTGATTATGACTATGCATATTGATATTATTGTGACATCCTTTGATTCATAGCATACCTATATATTTAGTACATTCCATGTACTAACACATACTTCTTTACCTACATGATCTAACCATGTAGTGGTGGACGATGAGGAGATTATTCCATTCCGTGACTAGATTTGGATTTTCAAGCTTGAAGACCTATTGGTGAGTTCCCATGCTTCGGGAACAAACCCCTTTATGATGTTTTTCTTTATGTTGAGACTTTATCATTTTTTTCTTCGATGTATATCTTGAGGGTGAGCTAGTGAGCTATGTGCTAGCCCCTTTAAGATCCATGATGTGGACCTAAAGGATTGATCCATAATCCCTCATGGTAACCCATGACATTCTTACTTATATGCTTATATCACCTTATGAATGTTTATGATATGAATACGAGACTTAGATGGGATGCCTTCGGGTGTCAAATTCACCGTGTCATGGCTAGGCCCTAAGTCCAGGTCATGACAGTTCTTCTTACAATCCTTGAATGGTTATGATATGCTAAGAAGGCTAGTTTGGGGTTCTTATAAAGATCTCATTTGTTGTATTATATGCAGGGTCTCGCTTGAGTTGTGTCAATATCTTAGCGTCCTAGGTCTCATTTAAGGATCCTAAGTTCCCTATTCATAAGCTTGCTTATACATTCAGAATTGTCCATATTCATGTCATAAGCTGAAAATTTGGGCAAAATATGAGTTCCAATCAATAAGCTTAAAATCTAGTAATTAAGATAGATTTGTCCATAATAATGTACTTTAAGATCAATTGAATCAAGATTAAAGGAAACTCAATCATAATTTCATAAACCCTAGGTAACATGTAGAAGAAATCGCTTGTATAATCATGCAATTTATCTCGAATCACTTATAATAGAATAGATAATCATCAAATATATCATAATTTACACAATTTAAATAAAAGTTATGAAAACCCTTAAATGCTATACTTGAACTTTGTTGAAGAGAGAAGCGTTGGTTGGACTCCATGAGTGAAAGGTACCCATAGATGAAGACCCATATACCCTGAGCAAAATTGACCAAGAAGTTTTGGGATTGAGTAAACAAATCTAGGAATTACTTGAGAACCTTCAATGGAGCTTGAGAGTACTTAAGAGACCTAAGAGATTTTGAGTGATTTAAGAGTTAGAATGAAATTGGGGTGAATAGATATGGGATGGATAAGGGTAGATTTAGGCTTAAAACAACATAGTCTAGAGGTTAAATAGGTAAAAAATAACCAAAAAGTCCTTTATTAAAAACTGGACTAAGAGAACCGCAAGACAGGTCTATGAGTTGTAGACCCGTCTATGGCTCGTGGTTTTGGTCTCGTGCAACCTGGGTCAAATTTCTACATATTTGTTTCTTAATTACAAACCATATTTATGAGCTTGTACTTTCTTTTATGGCTCATAGATACCCCTTGTGGAAGCCCCTCACACTTAGTCAAATTTCTCAACTCTTGACCCTCAACTACAAACCTAGTTTATGACTCGTAGACTAGACCACGACCTGTCAATTGGCTTCCACTTCTCTAAATCTCATCCATAACCTAAATCCACGTATCGTGAATATGATTACAACTCATAAAAGTTACTCATACTTCTCAACCCAAATTTCAAAATCCTTTCAAGTGTTATGGTCTTTTATGAGCACAGATTGGTCTGTAGTCCTCGCACCAGATTGGTCCCTAGTCTTCGCACCAGAATCAGTTGTAAGGACCTAGACTTTGTACGACCTTAATGGTTCTTGGAATTTGGTTCCAAAATTTTTTTGACCAAGGTGACACCTTATGGGCACCTCTATGGGTTGTGTGACTCACCACGGGCCATGTCGAGGAGCCTTGAAACTTTGTCGGTGAAGTATTTTCTAAGTGCTGCCTCACAAAAGGGCACACGGCTCGTGAGCATTGGTATGGTCCGTCTGACCCTTATATGGGACCTCTGCAAGGTTTTAACCTCTGTTTCATTAATAGCATTCTTGTAATTTTGGCTACTCTGAAGGGTCTTTTGTGACTTTTTATGCTATCCTAAGACATTCAAATAGCCTATGCTCTTCTTCTCTCATTCAAATTCATTCAACACTTAGAATCTATTCAAGATCACTCTTAAGAACTCCTCTCAAGAACTCTAGTAGAGGCTTAGCTTTGGGATTAAGGAAAAGCTCTCTTCTTCATCAAATTCTTCTTGTTTCTTCTTGGGTAACTAAGGTTTGTGGGATTGATTCATGGTCCCTTTCAACCATGAAGACCCCAAACTCTTTTACACTTGATTTTATGAAATTGAGCTTAGTTTAATTATGGTTTTTAAAGATTATTGTTTATTTAATTCAATTTAGATATGAGTTATATTTTATTGTTGAATTTGAAGTGATTTAAGATCTAATATGTTGAATTGCATAAATGTTATGAAGATTTGAATATGCATTGTCCCTTTAAAGATTGATTTATTCATGGATAATCTAAATCGTGATTTGAATGTAGATTTTACTTATGGATTTACTTGAATTTCCTATTGTATTGTTGATTTAAGATTGAATCTCTATTTCCCATGTTATTCTCATATCATTCATGGCATATGCATTCATGAGCATTAGATTTTGATGAAAATAAATCGGTGGGTAAGCCTACATATGTTTATGAAAATGATTTTGATGAAAAGTATGGTTATGACAAGAATGTAATCACATAAATATCTATTGATATTGGCTCTTTGAGCATATTGGGTGTTTATACCATATTGTTATAGGTGAATGAGTTATTCCTATGCATGAAAAGTATGGATTGTATTATGATTTGGCTTTAATCTCAAGTATGTATTGAAATTATTTGAAATAACTTGTGCCTCTTTTGAAACCATGTATATGTATAAGTATTCTTGTGGGAAAATGACTTAGCACTGAATGGGATTGAAGGCGTCAGGGCTATCCCCAAGGGTCCTTTTCCTCTCTCTTAAATTATGTGCCAACATAGGTATATGGTATCCAATTCCAAAATGACAGGGTCATAAGGAATGGTTACACATTTGATATGATATGGAAATCCTTCTAAAATGACTGGGTCGTAAGGAAGGTGGCCATCACACCAAAATGACCGGATCATAAAGAAGGTGGCCATCACATCGAAATGACCAAATCATAAGGTGTGTTGCAGATTACCTTTGGCAAGTAATCTTCTCTCACACGATGAGAGGTCTACATCGAGTAAATTCATGTAGTAGCTCGCATGAGTTTAAGATGTCGATAATGGTCACATCCCCAATATATATGAGCATTATGGCATTTCATGCATCATGGATTTCATGGCATATTGCTATATTGCTCTTCTTTGCTATATATCTATCACGACCCAAGCCTAGGACATAAACGTGACATGACGAATGGGAACCCGAAGGGACCCCAAACAAGCCTCTTAGCATATCAATCATATATCCTTAGTCGCGAAAGCAAATTAAACAACAACAATAATAAGAGATATAAAAAGAAGGGAAGTGGGACTAAGGGAAGTCTTTGATTATCATAAAAGCATAAAAGAGTCAGGCTCATAGTAAAAGTACATCATAATATCCAACAACACCTCTAACATGGAACGGAGCGGGGGCCAAGGCACTTTTCGGGCTCACCCTCATAGTAACAAGTGTTCAATGTAAAGAAGTCTCAAAATATCATGAGTTACATAGATAGTGTCCTGGGACTTGAGGACTCACCAAAGCTTATCTCTAAAGTACCAAACTAGCCACGTGGAGGATGATCAAAAGGTGCTCTGGTCTCTACATAGTAATATCATGTAGGCATAGAGTATGCGTTAGTACGTTTGAATGTACTAAGTATATGGGATGCAATGACATGGCTTTGATGTAATATCATGTAGGCATAGAGTATGCGTTAGTACGTTTGAATGTACTAAGTATATGGGATGCAATGCAACAAGACATAAGACAATATAGTCCAAATGCATAATCATAGTCAATGGATAAGTATAATCTCAATATGACATGCATGATCAATGCTTGAGGAGACCTTACCCGACATAGACCAAGTAGCTACAACTTGAAATCCAAGGCATGACATCCCATCGGTCAGGTGGAATGGGCATAACACCCCCCCGGCTAAGTGTGGTCTACTTGCCAAGAAAAATCAAACATGATAATATGAACTACATGGATCTACTAGTATAGTAACGGTAATAATCATAATCCTATTAGAGACAAAAGACTTTATATAAGGACCCCTTGAGTCGAGCCCCCTTCTTAAGCCTCAATCGATGCTAAGTCATATCCCACAGAATATTTGAAATAATCATAAATTGTATAACTTTTAAGAAACATGAAACATGACCGGAGTAGCTTTTGAAATATACTTGACCTCTATTAGTGAGACTAACTTGAAACATGAGAGTAGATCCTAATCACACATGAACCTTGCTTTAACATGAATGACTCTCAAGAGGTAAAAATCTTAAAATAGGGTTTAACTTGTAACGTGTAAAATCATAGATAATTTTCATGAATTCAATACATACTTGAAAGCCCTTAATCATGCTATAGTCACTTGACTTGTAATTCATGAAATAGATCATCAATAACTTGAGAATCCTTGACTTGACATTTTATCAAACACATGGTGGGTTCATGACTTAGTTCAAAATCATGCAATTCAAGAGTGAACTAGGATGAGTAAACTTAATGCAAATCAACCCACCAACATGTAATAAAACCCTCATGTACGATACCTTAAAATCAATCATCAAAACTCATAATAGATCATAGTTTCATAGCTCAAAACTTGCATAGTCTCAATAGACAAAACCAATTCATGGTATAAGCTTGAAACAATAGTCATGCATAATCAATCAGCATTTCATAAAACCCCAACATAATTTATATTCATAATCCATAATAAGAGATACCTATGGATGATACAACTTAAAAATATACAATTTTCATAAAAAGGAAGATTGGGCTCCATGGGTAAAAGGACCCAACAAATGAAACTCACATACCTCAAACTTGGATTTTCTTGAGATGGGCTTGAAGGAAACTTAGAGCTTGAAATGAATCCTTGAGTTCCAAAGCTAAGCTTGAAATCCTTGAAATTTGAATGAGATATTTGGTTAAGTCTTTGAGAGGTTTTTGTGACAATTTTGAGTGATATAAAGTTGAAAAGAGGCTAAGTATGGGTGTTTTCAGGCATAACAAAAATTAAGGAAAAAAGTTGTACTGGTCCACGTCTGGTCCGTGATGCAGACCCAATGCGAAGGAGAAATTTGTACTGCTTCATGCCCCTGGCACGTCGCGGCCAGGGTGTGGATGCTCTCTAGAAATCGTAAATTAGCAAAATTTATTTCTCTATGGGTCCTTTTAAATTTGGGTTATACCCATTTCTCACTCAATTTTGCCCCTTGATCGGAAATTAAAAATTAGCAAAATTTATTTTTGTCACAGGTCCTCTAAAATGTGAGTTACCCAATTTTTCACTCAATTTTGCCCCTTGATCGAGAATATGAAGTCAAATTTTTGATATCACGCACGAATTTTGAGATATATGGAAATTATGATTATGGGCATTCTGAAGTACATTTTTGGGGCGTTTCAATATCTCTTTCTATATATGTTCCCTTGTCATCTAACTTTGAATGCAGTTTTAATAAGTTCATATGCATTGCATGCCCGCATGCTAAGTACATTCAAACGTACCAATGCATACTTTTGCCTACATGATCTAACCATGTAGGGACCTGAGACTACCTTCATCCATAGTTTGACGGCTGGATCGGATTTGAGAAAGTGTCGTGGTGAGTCCTATCTTCCAAGGACAAGCCACCATCTATCTACCTTATGTTATTTTCATTTATGTTATTTAATTTGAGGGTGAGCCCGAGATATATCTTGGCCCCTGTCTTATTCTATGACTAGAGGTATTGTTGGACATCTTGTAGACTCTTGTACAGATATATGTTATGTGTTGATATTTGGAGATTATGATTATGGCTATCTATTGGATATGATTATTATTATATGATGTGTATGCATTATGATATGAAAATGTGAAAGATTCTAAGTCATGTTTTGCCCCTATAGAGTGAGTCATACTTACCCACCCCTTAATTCGTATGTGCTATGTGTTATGTGAATTCATGTTAATCTCTATCCCTATGGCATCACCATAGTGTGAGTCTTACTTTCCCATCCCTTAGAACTATGTGTTTACTATCTATTATATGCTTCCAAACCGATGATGTGAATATGAATACTATGAGGCTTGTTTGGGGACTCTCAGGTTCTCATTCTCCATGACACTCCTAGACCCTAGGTCTGGGTCTTGACACGAGTATTACAAAATCATAGCTTTCACCTTACATTTTCTTGAGAGGGTAATTCTAGAGAGAAAATTTTTGGAGTTGAGGAATTAAAAGAGAATGGGGGAATAAAGGGCTTGGGTAGTTTATAGGCCTTAGAAAGTAGTCCAAAATGACATGGCTTTGATATTAAAAGGATAGAACATGTCTAAAATATTCCAGAAAGATAATTGTCAACCTTGTATTGTTGTTGCTTGTTTTTCATATGGTCTATAAGGGTTTAGATTCAAGGACGAATCCTTTTCTAAAGAGAATGATGCAATTAGAATTGCCTTAAGGCCATTCACTCATGAAACTAAAGACCCTTGATCTTGTTTTGGTAACAAAGAAGGGTTTTCATGCCTTAAAGATTGCTTGAAAAAGTATAATAGGTGGGTATATAAACCGAAAGTATAATATGCTTATCCGTTATTTAAAAGTACTATCGTGATTATTCATAGGAATCACCAAAGCCACAAACTTTTCATTCAGCAATCCAACCAATTCAAGCTATAACAAACTATACATGCAAATTTGTCGATGCATTAGCAATGTAATTACAAACAAATTGGGTAACAGAAATGGAAACAGTACCTAGTACTGTAGTGTTTATTTTAAAAAAACCAGAACCATGGAAAATAAACCAATTATATCTCTATTACATTTTGAGATAAAAATGCCTCTGCTACTGCTCCAAAAGATTACAAATACCCCTCCAGAGTTAACAATAGTGATGTGGCAAGCCACGTGACCCTAATTCCATCACGTAAACTTGCTAACTAGAATACCTACTAAATTTTTAACTCAATTTGCCAATTAAGATCTCTGCTTAATTCCATTTATCACCAAATTTACTTCATTTTCTACCACGCTTCCTTACATCACCATTCCCCCTCTCCCCTGCTACTACTACTACTACTTCCTTTTCTTTTGTGGTCATTTAATCTCCAAAAAGTTACACTACCGAAAATCATCCCTATTTTTCCGTCCCATATTGGTGATTCAATTTCTGCCCCAGTCTTCCCGACCTTCTGCAGCAGTGAGCGTGTAGACTTTGTCAAAGGTTTCTTTGTTTCATTCTTTTATATTTCTTGACAAGTCAATTTCAAGTAATCAATCATCTTCGTCTATTCATCTTCTTGAACTAGAATAAAAGAAAAGAGCATTACAAACCAAAACTGTCTAGTGAATGGAATTCCCTGTTACCTCTAGAGCTTCTCATAGATCCATGGCGTTGATCCAGCACCTCGAAATAGGAGAGAATCCCAGTTAGCAAATTGGGTCAAAATTTAGAGGGCAGCCTAGTGGGCAAGCTTAGGTGGCGGAATTAAACCACATGGCTTGCCACATTGTTACTGTTAACTCTTGAAAGGTAACTTGTGGTCTCTTGGGATAAC
The DNA here is from genome assembly GCA_000787875.1 of Solanum virginianum. Lineage (NCBI taxonomy): Eukaryota > Viridiplantae > Streptophyta > Magnoliopsida > Solanales > Solanaceae > Solanum > Solanum virginianum. Next base: position 20,963 of record DF363847.1, on the reverse strand, counting down.
TGCGGGGGTATTTTTTATCCCAAAATACAAAGAAGGATATAAGTGGTCTATTTTGCATAGATCAAGGGCAATTTTGACCCTTTTCTGTTTCTTAAATATAATACACTGGTTTCTAACTTTTTGAGCTGGTTGTTAGTAGTGCACTTTCAAGTGTCACCACCCATTCCTGAATGATAGAGTTGACTTCCTCTGGTTTCTCATCATGTGGGCAATGGCCTGAAATATCAATAGTGCAACATGAGAAAATGTTAAACAGATTTATTACAAGTACTGAGGAAATAGAATAATTAAAGCTTTCCATGAAATACCAGCATTAAGCTCTCTGATTACGATTCCTTCACAGTGTTCTCTCAGCATGGCTAACCTCGAATGCGAGTCACAAAGTGGATCTTTCATTCCCTAACAGAATAAAACACGACAAGCGTTAAAATTTAGTGAAATGATGGACAATATAATATTCTCAGAATGTATTACCTGTAATACAAGTACTCTCTTCTCAAATCCTTGCAAAAGATAATTAAGAGGGACAGAAAGATCAAAGGTGAAAATACTTTCTAAGACTACCAATACACCAGGGTCATAAGACTGGACATTTGTCAAGGCAGTGCATCATAATTTGGGATATAATTATCATTTGCAATAAGATTAAAGATTCACAGAAGGCTCTGAACAACTGACAATGACAAAAATATATTTGAGCTGTCACTATTTAAAGATCACAGATATGTATCAACAAGGATACTGCTCGCAGCATCTCCTGGATAAGCCACTTGTCTGCACGATCACTTCTCTGCAGAAAACAAAAGCTAAGGCTAACCAGTGTAAAGAAGACAACAAAGATACATGATGTCAAAATCAAGCACACTTACGATTGGATAGCAACTTCTCACTGTGTTCCAAAGATTCAAACGCAAGAACAGTGAAAGCAACCGAGCACCTAGCCAGGCTGCTCCTGAAGTTTCCCTAACCTAAAATACACAACCACCTCAATTTTCCATGAGGTATTCGTCTAAATGTTACCAAAGAACATTAGGAAGAAAGTCAATGAATGATTGATGAATTGCTTGTATAGTAAGATATAATCTTTAATAACATATGACTATGAGAAGTGGATAGGTCCAACTGCTAAATTGCATATTCAAATTGGTAAAAGATGGTTCACATTTCTTACATCAGAATGGCATGCACCAGAATATCCAGGAACAACATTGCCGGCACTGTTCAACAGGATCACAGACTTCACCAAAGCAGGCCAAAGACAAGTGACAATGGCGGCAAAATAGCCTGGTTAATAGAAGGAGCAATTAATAAGACTACTTACCAACAAAAGATGGAAAAAACAGCGAACCCACAATGAGATGCAAAAATTAAAAAACTGGTATATTTCCATTTTTGTCCGCTCAATATTATTTTTCCTCACTTTTCTTGGGATAGTGACTTCGCAGGATATTAAGGTATTGGTACATACCACCAATTGAGTTTCCAACAAGATGGACGGGTTCTCCCACTACTTCAATTATGAAATCTCTCAGCAATTTAGCCCACACAATTTCAGTGTAAACAATATTTGGTTTTTCTGATTCACCAAACCCCAGGAGTGTCATCGCCCAGACTCTATTTCCACCTACTGCAATATTATCTATATTGTCACGATAATGGCTCCAAAAAGCACCAAAACCATGCACGAGAAGAAGCGCAGGGCCTTCATCTCCACAAAGTGTATACTGAAAAGAAACAATTAATGTCAGTAGACAGGTACACATCATAAAATAAATAGAAAATCAACTCAGTATCTACAATCTTCAAAAATCTCACTCACATGAATCAGATAGCCATTCCATCTCCATATCCTAACACGAGAACCTCTCCAACTAGCTTCCTTACTTTTTAAAGCCAACAGTGTGTACCACTATGAAAGGAATGAGGCTCATATAAGAAAATATTGTCCAGAACTTTCATTAGTAGATAGTGAATTAAATTGATCCAAGAACATTCATATTATGATCCTTAATGATTTCTGAGAGCCAAAGTACCTCAATTGAACACACAGTATCAACTGCTGCAGCAACCGTCTTTGTCGAAAATCCAAAAGGCGATATAATTCCAGCAGTTCGTTCTTTCTCATACTCAATCGCTTCATAATACACTCTTCTTCTGGAAATTATTCCAAGAAGAAGAGCAGACCCAAAAAGGGCACCAAATGAGGCTCCTTCCCGTGTTTCGGCTGCATGAAGTTTTTCATGTACCCTGGAAAATGAAGCCAATTGGCAGTAGTTAATCAGGTGAACATTCTTTCCTTAAAGTGATTTCGGCACAAAGTATAACATAAATCTTAATTAACATAAGGTAAATGCTGCAAATCAAATAGATGCAATACAGAGATTGCAGATATGAGATGAGCACTGCAGTAAAACTTCAAGGCCTTAAAACATCTAATAGAGGGGTCAGTGATCATATTCTCTGCTTTGTTTTCATCAATATGTTCAGCAGACAGTCCTCTTCCTTTTCCTTTTCCATTTATACTAATTCAACAAAGAAGGATCCAATGTCCAATGTCTTCACAAAGGCCCAGTTAAGTAACACAGTAAGCTTAGCATAAGAATTCTTTATTAAATGCTAGAGTAACAATATATATTGCACTTACAACAGCTTCAAAGTTTATATCCTGAAGACATTCACAGTGAGAAAAGAAGCGTACAGACCTAAGGACGGTGAATACGAACTATAAATCTACTGAAATTATCTTTCTCAAAAGCATTAATACCTGCATCTATGTCTATTTGAACTATATTATCTAAGAAAAGATTGATTCCCAGAAATCATGATCATTCACAAATCACACTAGCAGAAAATACTATGAGCTGATATTTCCACATATCTGATCTTAATATGGGA
>DF363847.1:7392-18003 GCA_000787875.1 Solanum virginianum | reverse complement strand
TAATATGGGAAGTGATATCCATCAACAGGAATAGGACACTTGTATACTCTTTCAGTCTGCTATACTTTGCAAATGATCCTCATTCTCCTAATCCTGAAGTGAGTGATTTCATGCTTTTTAATGCAATCCTATATATGTTTGGGATAATATTTTTTGTTTATAACCAAGAAATCCTAGAGGGCCAGTTGGCGCACAGATTCGCAACTACGAAATATTGGGTCTGCCCCTCTATCCTTCTTCACTTAAAGACCATGCTCTTAGTCCAACCCAGGGACCAAGCTCGTGATGTGCACCTAATTCACAGTTCATCTTATCACTGAACCAAAGCACTTGGAGCTTGTTTAAAATTATATCTACTTAAATGAACACAAAAAGTAGTTCAAACTTTTTTCCTATGTTTACTGGTAAATAGGGAGTAAATAATATAACTATGCTTTCGGACAGCAAGAAACATTTATAAATTTATGAATATATCTAGACTACAAACAGCTTAGAAGCTTTGATCAAGCAACCAAAAGATTTTATAGGACATCCGGGATTTAAGTGACAACCATGACAAAGAAAAATAAGATGTGACTCATACTCCTACCATTCACCTCCGGAAGTTCCCTCCAGATATCTCAAATATGCAGACAAAGCATTCAACGCTAGAATTGTACCACCTCCCACTATATTTCCACATTGTGCTACAAAAACTGATTTTATGTGTCTCTTCCTCTGAATTTTCTTGGGAGTTGAATCGTTTAGACTGTTTTCGTTATACTCTTCATCTCTCAGACCTTGAACAACAGTGCTCAGAGTTGAAGTCTGGGCTTTTTGCAATTCACTTGTAGATGAAGCCTTCTCAATTGAAGCCCATCTTTTTTGGGACGTGCCAGCATTGTCATCCATAAATTTCTTCAAATCTTCTAATGTGGGCAAAGTACCTAGGGAATATACTATCTATTGTCAGCAAAGAAAAAAAGATGATAGACATCAAAAGAGTACTGCACGGCGATGATAAGGGAAAAAAAGATCATACCCCAGGACAAGCTCAAATCTGCGTTTGGTAACACTTGAGAAGAAAGAGGTGATGTAGTGGGTAATTTCAGCCTCTTGAATTCATCATATGATTTCGGCAGAACCTTTAAGCTCTAGATAGATACAAGTTACAAAAATGAGGAACTAAGAACTTTTGCCTCCCTTAAAGAGTATCTAGAGGCTGAAACAAGAAAAAGTAATACCTTCATATCATAAAATGGAGTATTCCACATTACAAGTTTTGGGGTCCCCTCTGCAGAAGGTATCGTATCCAAGATCTCTTTTACACCTTCTACCATTCTCCATAAGCCAAACTCTACCTCCTCCTCTACAAATATGTTGGTAGCCTTGACCTGTTCCAATCCTCGGTGATGAATGTAAGAATGTAAGTGGATGACAGCCTGAAGTTTCTTCATTCCTGACCAGATAAATATCAGAATAAGTAAATATAATATGTCAAAACCTCTTTGACGAGCCCTTCTATGACACTCTCTGCAGTCCCGAACCTGATCATCAAATTAGATCCTTGCTCCTTCAATGAACTCTTCAAATCATCCAGTGCAAAAAGAAGTATTACGAGCATGTCATCAGAAAATCCTGTGAAAATGACAACAGTAGTCACAAAACAAAGTTAAAATACACTCATCTATAGTCACACCTAGGCTTCATGCAACAAATTGAAATGTTTACATCATTGCTAACATTATAACAACATATCCTATGAAATACCACAAGTTGGGTCTAGAGAGAGAAGAGTGTACCCAAACCTTACCACTATCTCATGGAGGTAAAGAGGCGGTTTCTGAATGACCCTCAACTCGAGTACTAACATATCAAAACAGGCATGAAAAAGAGAAAACAACAGCGAAGAACAGAAAACTAATAAAGTAACAACCACAGAATAGTGCGATAATCAAACTAATAAAGTAACAACCACAGAATAGTGCGATAATCTAAACATAAATAAACATCAGATGATGAAGCAATCAAAAGCAAGACCCTATAAGAATAACGATAAATCCCTCAAAAAGTAAGACAACACTCTGTACCTACTAATCCTCTAACCTAATACACGACCTCCAAACCCTCCTATCTGAGGTCTAGAACCATCAATATGGGCTAGGTTCGTTGGGCCGGCCTGGCCTAACCTGTGATTTACTAGGGTTGGGCTACGATTTTTAGAGTCCATTTAAAAAAAGGCTTTTTAGCCCGAGCTGGAGCTGAATAAGCCTGCTGATTTGTGGGGTTTTTGCAATATAGTTTGGGCCGACCCGTGGGCCGAATTAAAAATAATTAAAAATAAAAATTAATAGAGTATTAAAAATAATAAGAGTCTTAACTCAAAGTTCATTTAAAATTTTTAAATAATAAAACTTAATACAAATTATATTTTTATAATATGTACTCCCTCCGTCCATCTTTACTTGTCCCTTATTTACTTGGCACACGGATTAAACAACGATAAATAATAGGGGTAATTTTACTAAATCACCTTTTGAATATAATGTCTTGAAAAATGTAACAATAAAATAACTATAATTAATGATAAGGGTGAACTAGAAACGTAGTGTGAAATTATCTTTTGATTTCATAAAGTGGACAAGTATTGTTGGACATCTCAAAATAGTATAGTGGACAAGTAAAGATGAACGGAGGGAGTAATAGTAACACTAATACTATGTAACATTGTCCTGTTGTTATTTATTTTAATATTTTAAATTATAATTTAATTTAAAAATTTATTAAAAAATATATGAATAAAAATGTAGACTGACCCCTAAGGCCCACGACCTACGTACTAATGGGCTAGGCTAATGTTTTCTAGCCCATAAAAAAAGGCCAGCACTGCCTGGCCTGTCAAATTCCAAAGCCTGTAAGGGCTAGATTGGATGGGGTGGACCAGCCCATATTGACAGCTCTACTAAGGTCATGTCCTAGACAATCTGGAGATGTGCAATGTCGTGTCTAATCACATGGCCCGAATACTTTTTAGTTTACCGCTACCTCTCCTCATACTCATATATATCCAACCTCTTGTACGTCCATACTAGGGCATTTGCACATCTCCTGTTCACATGTCAAAATCATCTCAGTCTTGCCTTCTCATCTTGTTCACCACAAAGGTCGCACCCACATTGTCCTACACATCCTCATTCAGAATCTTATACCTCCTAGCATGCCCACACATCCGGTCTCCTTACAAAATAGATGGATTTTATCGTCAATTGTGCCATCATGAATCCAGTATGAGTGTTGAACATGGACACCCCTCTACCACCCTCTCCCAAACTTTCATAGCGCCGCTTAGTAACTTGATACCCCTGTAACTGTTATAATATTGGTTATCACCCTTGTTCTTGTACAACGACACAATTATACTCTACGTTTATTCATTGAGCATTTTTGTCATCTTAAAAATGACATTAAACAACTCATTTAACCACTCCAAACCTATCATGTTTGTGCTCTTCCAAAATTGCATCGAAATGTCATATGGTCCGTTCGTTCTTCCCCTGCATATCCTATTTATAGCACACTTAACCTCCTAAACCTTAATACACCTACAGTACCAAATTTCTCATATCTCTTAGAGTTCTCCAAAACACCCAATATAATGTCTTTGTCCTCTTCTTTGTTTAAGGTTTTGTAGAAATACGCTTGTCATCTTCGCCTAATAAAGGTCCCTTCCACCAACACCTTATCTTCCTCTTCCTTGATGTACTTCACTTGAACAAGACTCAAGCCTTCCTCTCTATCGCCTTCAAGCTTGCACAATTTTTTATCTCTACCTCTGCGAGCTTCTATAGTTTCTTATCTCCACCTTTGTTCCAGTTCAACATACAAGCTTCAAAAGTTGTCGTCTTTGCCGTTGTAACCGCTAACTTAGCCTCCATTTTCATTGCATTTTCTTATTCATCTGCTTCTCCTCTTTGTCCTTGCATCTACCAACTTTGAATAAGCCACCTTTTATGCTCCACTTTGCCTTGATTTCCACCATCAATACCTGCGATTACCATCAAAGTTACCTCTCGACACCCCTAGCACCTCTCCTACTGGTTCGCTAATACAATTAGTTGTCTTTCCCACATGTTATCTGCATCCACGCTATTCCCCCAAGCTCTCATCCCCATCAACTTCTTCCCTAACTCTCGAGAGAGGGCATGGGTCAATTCAACCTATTTAATCCTCAATCTGTCATACAAAGTCATCTTTCTCCTCTCTTGCTTAACCTCTAGGTCAATCCCCAAAAGCTTATAGTAAGATTCTCATTCGGAATAACCTCTTAATCCTTACAAATGCGTTTATTACTAAAAAAAATAAATATTTTATTTTAATTTTAGCTACAGTGCTACGAATAGTAACTATGTGATTCTCCTTCTTCAGAAAACATGAGTCAGCTATCACCAACACAAATATTTCAACAAAATCCAAGAGCGAGGCTCCACCTACGTTTCTATCTCCAAGACCATAGCGTCCATGCATATAACAAAAACCATTAGAAATTGCACCGATGTGGCCATGAATCTCTGCCAATGATTAGACATATCCATTTGAAATAACATTACTTCAAATCACATATCCATTTGAAAACTTAAAATGATTAGACACTCCACATAAATTTGGATTGCATTTTGATGAATTAATTTTGGATTACATTTTTATGCTTAAACATGAATAAAATGCATCAGCATGAGTAGCTCACCTGAATTTTAAGAAGTTTCTAAAGCGTAAGTATAAAATTGACCATTTGAAGGTCTTGCCTCGGAGGCACGCACAACAGAGAGAGCTTTTCTTAACCTCGCTGGAAGTTCAAAATATGGGTCACTGTTCTGCTTTAGCCATCTTCAATTAAATAAGTCAGAAATTTCCAATTTACTCAAAGTAATTAACAAATTATTTTCAGTTCAACAATCATAAATTAATCAAGAGAAACTGGGTGGATACCTAGCTGCAAAATAATCACAAAAATGAAAAAAAAATCATCAAATATAACACAGAAATAAAATAAACATTTTACACTCACGGAAAAAAATTCACTTTTCTCCAGAAGACCTATTATAATTATTCGAAATACAAGAGACACAGCATTTGCTTTTCGTTTTCAAGTCCATCCTTTTTTTGCCCTTAAACAAGACAGGTAACGAAAGCTCATAACTAGAGGAAGATGGTTGAGAAATTTACGAGAAAGAATGCGGGGATCGAAGATGTATAAAGGTACAAGTGTCCGATGCATAGAAGCTAGAACAATTCCAGGGTGATCATCGACACGAAGATCGTGCTTGTACCATAGTATAGCTGCTGCATCTTTGTTCACAGCATCAGGCGCTTTCATTTTCACACAAGTACAACAGGAAGCAGGAGTTTTGGGGTAAGGAGAGAACGATGATAGTGAAAGAAAACGAGAGGAAGAAAGAAGAGCCATGCCCATGGACTAAAAATCCATTAATAAAAATAGGTTTTATATGCAAGAAAAATTGCATTAAGGTGAGATGATTTGTGGCGTAGAAAGAAAGCTGAGATTTTGAGAAAAGAGAGAGTTGAGAAAAATTGAAGTACAGGTGTTTTTTTTAAGTATTGTTTTGTTTGAGAATAGTCATTAATAAGTATTTTAATTATATTTTTTAGCTACATTTTGTCTAACTATATAGCTATAATTTTATTTGTTATGAATATTTCTGTTTATATAATTGTTAAATATACAAATCTATTTGTATAACTCGTCGTCAATATTCAAATAGGGAAAGTAATTTGTTGCTATTATACAAATCCATTTGCATAGTTCACTGCCAATTAGAAAGACCCAGACTTCGTAAGGCCTTGACAAGGCAAGAAAGTTGTTTTCGTGGGTCTTTTACCAAGGCACCCCACCAAGGACACCTCCGTGGGTTGTGAAGTATGTCATGGAGGTGGCCCTTGGCCATTTTTCTACGATGCCTTGTGGTGTGGCTCACCACGGAACACACCACGAGCCGTAGTGTGTTTCGTGGAGGGCACCCCACTTTGCCCCTTTGTTTTCCAGCCAAGGAAGCAAACCATGGACCACCACAACTTGTGGTGGTGGTTCTGTGGAGTGCACTGCCTACATGCTCTAACTTCATTCTTGCAAGGATATGAGGATCTTTTCCTTATTTCCTAACACCCCTATGAATGTATATGGACTATAATAACCCCCCCCCCAAAAAAAAATATAGTTTCCATGCTATCCTATCCATTTCATGCAAGCCTAACACTTTTTCTTTCAAATCAACCTCTCAGAAAACACTCTCTAATTCCTACATTGAAGTGCAAGCTAAGGATTCATCTAGGGTTAAAGCTCAAGTTGACTTCTCTTTAAGTTCTTCACCCCCAAGCTTAGGTATATGGGATTCATCCATGATTTCCTTTCAATCATGGAGCCCAAACCTTCCTCATTTAAGTTTTTCTACTTTTATACATGAACTAAGTATGATATTCATGATTTGGTTTTAAATTGTTGGAATTATGATATAGGTTATATTCAAATGATGATTTAAACATGAAATAAATATCATTCTTGTAACGACCCTTAATTTAAGAGCCTAAGAGTGCAGAATAGTAGAATAGAAAAATGATTTGGAGTTAGTTTACAAGGATGACTTATGCCCCATCGATGGACTTACACCTCGTAGGTCGGTCCTTAACATGAACTTCAAGAAAGGGAAAAAGTTTCCAAGTGTAGGGTAACCCACATACCAAATGACGCCCTGTAGTAGGGATAATGGACCGTAGATAGGTTCGTGGATGAGGCCTTAACATGAAAGAAATTTGGAGTTTGCTAGAAAGTAACCTAAGATTACCAGGACGACCCATAGACCATATTACGACCTGTAGAACCCCTTCGTGAATGTGGTCCAGTAAATGATTAAAAATGGCTAACTGTGGAAGGACTCTATGAGTCCAACCACGAGACATAATTCAAAGGACAGGCCATAGAATGGGTTCGTAGTTTTGGGTTTAGCAAATCAGTTTCAGGAGTCACTACAAGAAAATAAGCCTTTAATGAGGGGATGTTCAGTCGCTAAAAGTATAAATTCGGTCGTTATTATTTAAAGAAGCCTAAATTAGACCTTAAACCCTAAGGGACCCTCATTCTCTTCATTCTTCCAATTCCTAAAATTTCCTAAGGTATTATTCTTTCTAGAAGGCAAGTTGAAAAGGGCTAGGGTTTCAAGGTTCTTCCTAAAGGCTTCAAGTTTGGTTTCCCCAAGCTTACTAATTTGTGGGTCTCCTTTCACCCACAAAGTTCTTCATAAATTATTTGACCTTTTCTTTAAGCTCCTTCGAGACAATATGCATGCTTATAATGGTTTCATGATGTTTTATGTTACTAAATGATATTCATGATATCCTATGATATTTTTACTAAGTATATACATGTATTTAAGTTATTGATGATACCCCAATGATGAGTTTTGTTATTGATGAAATGTGGCCTGTTTTGCATCTTTTAAATAAGTATGTTTTTAAGATTTAAGCTTGAATAGGTGATTTATGATTGTTCCAATATAAATGCTTAGCCTACCTAGTTTGCAAGTAAAGTCTTGTATGATTTATGATGATGCTTATGACATTAAAGCTAGGTTTTAAAGTTATGATTTGTCAAAGATATAAGCATTTTGACAACTACCCTAAAGATGTTTAAGAAGGTCCCTGAGATGAAAGGACAATACTCACTTGGTGGTTCCTTAAGGTTGAGCTACTCTTATGATTTGCTACTTATGATTCTAAGCGTCATAATTTGACTAAACTATGCTTAAAAGATTTCGTGGGATGACTTAGCACTGAATGTGATATCGAGGTGGGGTTTGGTAAGGGAACCTTAGTAGTAACTATGTGCCACCATAGAACCCCTTGCAGGCAGGGCTAGTGGATCCACATAGGCCATTTATGTTATTTAAGATGCATGCAAAGTGACGGAGTACCACCCAACTAGTGGTTTCCTAGTGCCAACATAGTGGAGTTATGTTGGATTCTATGTAGTGGCTCACATGGTCCTATATGTTGGTTAACTTCTGCCATAAGTTTATGATTCTATGTTATGATCCCATTACATGTGATTTATCATGCATTGACTCTTGTTCTTATTCATATTCAATGATATTCCTTGTGCATGCTTAAGCTCATATTTATGTACCTACCTCATGTATACTTACTTATAAATGATGGCATTACAATTTCATGTTTGCATTACATTTCACGCACTTAATACATTCCAACATACTAACGCATATTTTGCCTGCATGATTTAACCATATAGGGACAGGTACTCCTCCACCGGCTCATGGCTAGTTTTTGGCGTTCAAGACTAGTGTTTTTATTGTGGTGAGCCCTTAGTTCGGGCCTCTACCATTTCCTGTTCTAACTTGTATTTTTTGAGATGATGCATATGTTACCCTTTTAAGGCTTTTACTTTCTATGTTGTTAAACATTTGAGTCTTTTCTATTTGATGAGAACTGACCGTTGCTGATTTCCTCTATTGATGTGTTAGGTTGTATACTTTATGGACAAAGATATGTTGGTCTTACATGCTTTTTAATGTTGCTTTATTGTCCCAAAATGCCCATAGACCCTTCCCCATTTTTATTCTGCAAAGTTAATTTAATGCCTATGAATGCTTAAGATATTATAGATGGCTTGGGTGAGGTGCTTTCGAGTATCTCATTCGCCATGTGACCACTAGGCCCTAGGTCAGGTCGATACAATTCTACCAGATCATGAGGTTTTCATGAGATTGGAACTTACATTACTTGATGAACTGTGGATTTATGCATGGGAAACTTCAATTATGATTCAAATGTTCTTCTATGCATGGATTATGTATGATTCTATCTAATTATCATGTTTTGAACTTGAATTTCATGTACCCATGTCGTGCCTTCACTTCTCATTACATGATCATGTATGGATTAGGTTTCTACATCAGATTTTGTCTATATCTTGGATTGAAATTATGAATGTGAGCATAATTTGAGTTTGATTAGGTGAACATGAACATGAATTGAGCATAAATCCATGAACATGAGTATAACATGAATTTGAGTACTAATATGACATGATTTGATGGTGATATGAACATGACTTCTACATAAACATGAATTACATGAATGTGAATATGATACGACTTCTAGTATGAGTGTGTAAACACTATCATGTATGACTTATGATTTAATGATGAGGATTAGTGCACACCCTTTACACTAGAATATATAAATTATTATGTGTTGATGAGGATAGGTACAACCTTCCTTTTACACTATTATGAGATGAATCATGTGTATATTGATGAGGATGGGCACAACCATCCCTTTACACTATATCTATGTATTGATGAGGATAGGTACAACCTTCCCTTTACACTATCATGTATGAATTATGTGTGTATTGATTAGGATGGGCACAACCTTCCTTTTACATTGTTTGAATGTATAGATAACAATAGGTACAACCTTCCCTATACACAATCATTTTGTAAGCTATGTATGTATTGATGGGATGGGCACAACCCTCCCTTTACACAACCAAGCAAGGAATGACTCTATGTATGCAAGTATGTATAGACTATGAGTAAGACTCTGAATATATGGTGATATACAAGGATTCATGGTGATGTAAACAAGTTTACTTTCATGTATTTGTGTCTATGCATGCACTATGGCTTTCATATGACATTGTCATGTAGATTTTCACTATATTACTTTACATTGCATGTCCACATACTTAGTACATTCAGACATACTAGTTCATACTTTGTGCTTACATTATATAACAATGTAGGTTCTGGTAATCTTTACATCCATCTCCATGGATAGATCCAGATTATTAGATGATCTAGATTGGGTGAGTCTTATGCTTCGGGGATAAGTCCTATCACCCCTTTTCTTATGTCATGTTTATGTATTAGAGACAACTTTTCTTTACACTAAGGGTGAGCCAGGACTTGTCTGAGCCCCATCTATGTTATGGTTTAGAGGCATTGTTGGACATGTCACTTTGACTTTAGACTTGTATTTCTTTCACGATATGTATGACTCCTATGTTATGGTTATGTCAACTTCCACTTATTATGCTATTCTTCTATTACATATCTTGTTATCTAATTTATGCTAAGGAGGCTAGTTCGAGATTCCTTCGAGGATCTCATTCGCTGTGTTACTACTAAGCCCTAGGCTGGGTCATGATAAACTCGGTATCAGAGCACTAAGATTTTGTAATGATCCTTAGCGTCTAACATGTTGCTTCAGGTAGAGTCTTATTCATGATTGTGAAGCACCACATCTATGAGTAGGAGGCTACAAGATGTTTTGGGAAATATTTCATTTCTTCATGATTCATGTTGTGCCATAAAATGTGTCGTAAGGTTTCCTAACTCTAACGGATGTTCTTTGATGCTTTTCAGATGATGCCCCAAGAAAAGCACCTCAGCCTAGAGGGCTCCTACTAATGAGGACTAAGCTCCTAAAGAGCCTATATGAGAGCTAATTACTAATGCTGAGTTCTAGACTATCATTGATATGTTGGCTCGAACTATGGCTGCCCAAGTTGGATAGGCTGTCGTTCGTTCTCCTCATGTG
>DF363848.1:2188-17565 GCA_000787875.1 Solanum virginianum | reverse complement strand
CTTCCAATGGATCTGAAGAAGAAGAACTGCTTGCAGATTCATCTATGCTTGCAGTGCAGGATAATAATGAAATATATAATAGCTTGTTTACTTTTATGATCCAATCAGATGATGAAGACGACGATGTTGAAAATGATGATGATGAGGTAACACTGCTAGATCTTAAAGATAACTTATATCTTTATTCTGCTAGAAAGTTGAAAAAACTAGCATGTGTGCTCATTGACTCTATCTACGAACTAACTGCTGAGAAGGACCTTTTAAACAATAGTGTCAATGTGTCTCAAGATTAAAATATGGCTCTAACTACCTAAGTGTCTGATCTTGAAGTTAAAGTTATAGCTCTAGAAACAGAAAAGGATAAACGTGAAATTTGATGATCAGTTTGATGCAAAATTAAAAAGGAAAATAACTGAAAATGAACATGCTTTGGAGGAAAAACTCAAGGAGGCTAAACTGAAGCTAAATTTCGCTTTAGAAAAAAAAACACAATGATGAAGAGGGACTCGATGAAAGTTAAAGAAGATTTGAACAAATCCATGAAATGGACTGCATCTTTCAAGCTTCTAGGAGACATGTCTAGCAGTTGGAGCTCTGAAAAAAGGGGACTGGGCTATGTCAATGAGATTGACCCCCATTATAATCCCTACAGCAAATATGTATCTATAACTGATACTCTTTTGTGTTTGCATTATGGAAGAAACAGTCATCTTAAGAACAACTGTGAAGTTTTTAAGAGAACTATGAGCAAACAAAAGTATGTGTACTCAGAAAAGAAAACTGTGAAGGAGGGACCAGAACCTAAGCCAAAATTGAGGACCAGATCTCTGCCCCTCTGGACTAGGAAATTTGTAATCAGGTATTTATCTGCTTATTGGGAGCTCAGATTAAAATGGGTTCCTAAGGCTAACTTTTGATCACTTACAGAAAAAGTCAAGAGGAAGTAGTCAATGTTGGTACATGGATAGTGGACGCTCAAAGCACATGACTGGAAGGACTAAAAACTTCCTCACATTGAATGAGTTTGAAGAAGGCAATGTCTCATTTAGAGTTGGAAAAAGGGCTATATCATGGGCATTGGAAAGATTGGCTAATGTTTTGAGAAAGCTATTGAGGATGTGTACTATGTTGAAGGAACATGTATGTAGAAGATCTAATAACAACAAAGGAGGACAATTTGACATGCCTAAACGTACAAGGTGACTCTTATGACTTGTGGCTCAGGAGAGTTGGTCATGTCTGTCCCTCTTTACTGAACAAATTAGTATCCAAGAACCTGGTTCGTGGCTTACTAAAGGTGAAATTCAGAAATTCCAAGGGGTGTGCAGCTTATGCTCAAGGAAAGCAGACAAAAGGATTATTCAAGTCTAAGTATAAAGTAAGTACCTCTAGCCTATTGAACTCATTCATACTGATCTTCGTGGTCCTTGAAAGTTCAAAGCAGGGGTGGAAAAAGATACATTGTGGTGGTTGATGATTACTTGAGATATACTTGGGTGAGGTTCCAAAGATCTAAGGATGAAGCTGCTAAGCTGCTGATCAACCTCATCAAGCAAATTCAGAATTAGTTTGGAAGCAAAGTGGCAAGGATCAAGTCTGACCATAGTACTGAGTTTGAGAATTCAACATTAGATGGCTTTTATGCCAAGAATGAAATTCACCATAATTTTTTAGCTCCTAGAACTCCTCGGCAAAATGGAGTTGTGGAGAGGAAAAATAGAACTTAGTGAAAATTGGAAGAACCATGTTGATTGATTCTAGACTGGCAAAACATTTTCTGGGCTGAGGCTGTTAATACTGCTTGCTATATCACTAATAGGTATCTGATAAGATCTCTTAAGAACAAGACTCCCTATGAATTCTTATTTGGCAGGAAACCTAATATTAGTCACATAAGGGCCTTTGGTTGTAAATGCATTGTGCTTAAAAATGGCAAGGAAGAAGTTGGAAAAATTGACTCTAAGAGTGATGAGAGTGTGTTTTTTGGGTACTCTACTAGCAACAAGACTTATAGAGTATTCAACAAAAGAACCTTCTTCATTAAAAAGAGTGTGCATGTCATTTTTGATGAGTCAAGAGAAATAAAGGACATTAATGATGGTGAAGACTCAAACCTGGATGAGATACTCTAATTTCAACAGGACAGTCTCATCAATGATCCTTCAACAGATGAAGTTGCACAAACTGAGAACAGAGCAAATAAGGGTGATCAAAATAGAGAATCCTCAGAAGGACCTAGTGCTGCTGTAATGGACTCAGAGATAGTTGGTGTTGATCATGATGATGATGATGGTGCTACTCAACAAGATAATCCAAATAGTTCTGATATCCCTAGAAGTCAGAGTCAGTCTGCTGTTAGGATATCCAGATGGAAACATCAACCATCTTATCTTATGGATAATCTAGTCTCTTTTTTGGACTCTGGGATTTAGAACAGAACCAAGACTAGAAATTTGATGTCTTGTGATGCTTTCATATCCCCCATGGAGCCCAAGAATATAAATGAAGCCCTCGAGAATGCAGATTGGGTAAATTCTATGTAGGAAGAACTGCTTCAATATGAATTGAAGCAGGCTCCAAGGGTCTGATCAGGAAAAAAAATTTGTTGAATGTTTAAGGACTAGTTATGAAGGAGATAGGCTAAAGCTGGGTTGATTAGACTAAAGCATGAAGGGTCAAAATGATTGTAATATTCTCCCACATTCTTTGCTAAAAAGGTCTGAACAGGTATATAAGAAATTATTCACAATTCTTAAATTCCACTTTGTACTTTGCAGGTCAGCAAAAAATTTAATAATTTCATATGACTTGAAGATTGAAACTGAAAAGATTCATTCAGGGACCTGACTCACTATTAGGTCAGTACTCTGTTCATAAATCTCTCACTTCATTAATGTGGATGCTCAGGACCTGTCATGTCATATTAGTTTTATCCTAAATCGATATTATTTCATTTCAGTCCCCGAAAAGTAGCAACCAATCAAGCACCGAATACTTCTTTTCCCTCCCTTTTGAAAATGAGTTCATCCGTCATTGTGTTGATTTCATCCTACTCACAAAAGCCTTCTAGCCTTACATCTGTTCATCTTCTCTTCCCTTCAGTTTGTTCAAAAAGTCTCTTTGTGTTCCTTCACCATGTTCACTAGCCTAAAACATTCATCTTCCCAACTAGATATGGAAGAAGAATCCATGCCGTCTCCAGACATTGATACACCATCATCTACATCACTCCATACACTAGAAAAAATAGATGAACTTCACCCTCTCACACAAGGTCTAACACAATCATCTTTGATCATTCACTTTCATTTTGAGTCTGCACCTACAGGGTTACACTCACTTAGTGTTATACCTTTTTAAAACTTTATAGAGCCTCCTCCCAGTGTTAGAGAGGAATCGACATCCCCTGATCTTCCTTTGGCACCGAGAAAGCTAGTATATGATCAAGCACTGGTGAGTGGGATTAGGCCTGTAAATGTTACTGAAGAGGATGAAAGTGATGAAGAGGACAGTGTGCCACCGTCTTGGAATGTGAAAAAGCCTGAAGTTTCTTCCGCGCAACTCCTACAAGGTACCAAGTTAGAACAAATAAAGGTAAAGAAAAGATGAGTGAGAAAACTACTAAAGTTATAAGGTGTTATACGATTCAAGGGATAGAAAAGAAATTGTTGGGTGATGCAATAAGGGCAAGCAAGAAAGCAAAAATATATTTCTAAGAAAAGGCTAAGGAAAACCACCTTTATTGAAAATGACATACCTGAGGAACATGCAGTCAATGTGGAAGAGGAAATGGAAATTGATTGGATTGAGTCTGAGAGTGAGTTGGGAGACCTGAATAGAGGACCTGAAGTAACAAAGATACCTAACAATAAAGGGTGTCTGACAAGGGAAAAAGGAGTGAACCTGTTTCTACTAGGGACCACGTTCACAAATCAAAAGAAGGAAAATTAAAAAAGTGTTAACTAGGGACCAAAGGATTAGTCTGCTTCAGGACCAAAAGGTTCTGAATGGAAGAGTTTTTAGCCTGCGGCTAAATGTAGCCCAAGTATGTATGAACTTGTAGAAGCTTTTAACATGCAGGGTTGGGGCCACATATTCGAATAGCCAGTTTCAATCCTACATGAGTGGGAACTCAACAAAATTTTACCTCAACTTGGAAATTCAGGAAGATGGAGGATTTGTGATAAATGTTAGAAATATTTTCTTCAGGGTAGATGAAGGAATTTTAGGTGACATTTTACAGGTAAAGACTTGGGGGATTAGAATGGTTGTTGACAGGCTCCCTTCAAAATCCTTCTCGGAGGAAGTAGGGAAGTTGAAAAACTTGACTTCCTCAGTTGTTTCTACGAAGTTGTTGAAGAGAAAATATTAGATCTTTTTTGAATTTATCAACAAAGTTTTGTTGCCATGGATGGATACAAGGACCATAGCCACCATGACTAACCTCTACTTTATTGAAAAGTTAAGCACCCTGGTATAAATCAATCTACCTGCACTGATGATGGAACACATGACTAAGGTTCTCAACATGATTGAGGGCAAACAAGGTCTGGCTTATTTCTACTTACTCAATCTCATGCTTGATTATTATGGGGTTGAACTGAGCAAGGGTACCATAGGCACCATAAAGCAGTCCTTATCCTTTACCACTCTAGTAGAGTATGAACTTGGAGAGATGAAGGCTCCAACCAAAAATTCACCTATGAATGAAATAATAGATCAAAATGAAGCCTTGAAGGGGCAAGTAGAGGACCTGTCTACAGCTCTAGCCAAGAAGGATATTGAATTAGTCTTTTTAAATGCTAAAGTGGCCCTACTAACTAAGGAAGTCAAATCTCTCACTCAATAACTACTGGAGGCACATAGTGACCATAGTGCAAGTATGTCCAAACTGATCCACTCTTTTGCCTCCAAGTCCTCTAGTTCCTTGACCCTTTTCTCATGTTCCCCCCTGTGTGTTGTCTTTGTCTCTTATCCTTCCATTTAAAGTTTTTTTTGAATGGTCTTAGCCCGATCTTGGGAAGTAAATATTTTTGTTGTGGTGATTATGGTTGGTGTACTGCCTTAATGATAATGGTTTCCTTTGTGTACATCTTGTGTAATTCCTGTTCTTTATCTCCTATGATTGATTCTATTATGCTTACTCAAGTACCTGATATTTTTTTATTGTGATCTTCTCTTAGTTTACTGTTTTCTTTTAATGATGCCAAAAGGGGAAAGATATGTGATCATAATTTCAGGGGGAATATTAGGGGAGCATATGTTCAAGGGGGATAGGTTCAACACAAGTTCAATGTGGCATAGTTTTTCGTCATCAAAAAGGATGAGATTATTAAGTATATGAACTACAATGTGTTCTAATATTTTGATGGTTAACAAACTAAGTCAAGGACCAGGTAGATGGTTATTTTGCTGAAGCGTGTTGTGGAAAACAGCCTACAAAGCTGTTGTGGTTGGTGAGATGTCTATCAGACTTGTACTAAAGGACTAGCGGTCCATAAAGAAGACATAGCTGGTCCAGATGATGGACCTGATAGAAGATCTATATAGGTCTCCAGTTAGATAGGGTTGTGTCATGTTCCAAAGTGTAAGATCACACTTGAGGTTGTAAAGGTACATGATCAGTGTTGTTTAGTGTTCATGTGAGCTTTTGTATGCCTTGTAGAAAAGTAGTCTTATAAAGGTTTGGGTAAGTTTTAGTTTAACTACATAAGGAGTGTGGTTAAGACTGGAATAGGTTGTTGTGTGCTCATCGCTTGTGCTTGTGACACAAGCTGGTTTATAAGGGAAAGTAGAGAAATAATGAGTGTATTGTATTTTTTCACTTTGCTCTTTAGTGAATTTGGTTTGGTAAATCCTGTGGTGACAGGTCGTGGTTGTTCCTCCCTTGAGCAAGAAATTTTTTCACGTAAAAATTGTTGTTTACCTATCCTCCGCCATTTACTTTCTTCAAGTTTTAGCTTATTGTATTTTAAGGGACCAGATCCTGTACTAGGCTAGGAGCATGCTAACTCAACAGGATATGTATAATATTTGAATTATATCTGATAAATTATATATGTATTTCGGATACATGATTCTTAACAAAACAAAGATGTTTTTCATTGTTGACCGAAAAAAGCTCAAAGTTATTAGAGAAGAATTTCGAAAAAGAAGAAGTTTAAAATTTTTTGATTCTGAAAAAAATGAATGAATTTTGAATATTTTTAGGCGTTGCAATATCACGAGATACTCCAAATTTGTTACACATGTGATTTTCTCCTTATATCATGCCTTTCACTTATATTTTGTAAAATTTAAATACACTTAAATTTATATGTGTGAAACTAATTATATTTTTTAAAATTTAAATACACTTAAATTTATATGTGTCAGACTATCATGCATTTGAGTTGTAAATTATGGTACTATTCGAAATATCGTAAACTCACATAAAGAAAAATAATTAACTACAAAATTAATGGTACCCATGTCATTTATCCTTGTATGTTTAAAATAGACCCAAAATTTGAAATCTGTAAGAAAGTCTATTTGAGATTGTATCATTATTGATGTAATTACTTCAGCCAGTTAGTTAGTTACTTGGTTAATGTCAAGTTAGTTAGTTAATATCAGATTAGTAACTAATTATGTTGGTTAGCCTCGTTAATTAGTTAGAGGCTACTTTTCATTTTATATCTTGTACAAATAATACCAAGTAAGTAGAATGAGAGTAATTTTTCATTTTCCCCAAATTCACTCATCTTTATTTTCTCTCACTGGTCCGGATCAATTCAGATGGAGCTTCAAGCTCCTTTCATGGAGTTCATTGCATTATCATTTTTCATCAAACTTCAAATTCAATATGGTATCAGAGCCTAGGATCTTCTCCTTTTTTCAACTTGTAGTTGCGAGCCTTTTGTACAGAAGATCTCATTTCGGAATATGCAATTTCCCTTCAATTCCTTCTCCTCCTTTTTTTTACTATCTCTCATTTTCCACCTTCTCTACATTTTCACTTTCTCTGTATCTTCTTCAAGCTGTCTTCTCCAAATCAATAACAAATTGCTTCTTGTCAATTGTTAAAGTTCATAAGGTGATAAGAAATGGTGACGATGGTAAGCGGCTTAGCACAATCAATATCTCAATTGATAGATCCCAGCAACATTTTGTACATGCATCCCTCAGAGAATGCAGGATCGAAGATAAATCCAATCATCTTCGATAGAACAGGATATCGATCTTGAAGACGAGGTATTCTTTGAGCACTTTTTGTGAAAAATAAAACTGGATCCATTAATGGTAAAACTCCAAAACCAACTGCTAATTCACTAGATCTCACACAGTGGGAGAGATGCGATGATATGGTAACCTCTTGGATTTTGAACTCTCTATCAAAAGAATTAAGTGATAGTTTACAATATATGAGCAATGCTAAGGAGCTCTGGGAAGAGTTGGAGGATAGATAAGATTAGGACAACGATGCGAAGTTGTACTAACTCCAACAAGAAATTAGTGACCTAACACAAGGAAACTTAGATATCACTGCATACGATAATAACATCAAATGTTTGTGAGAGGAGGTGAACATTTGGATACGAATGCACAATGCACTTGCGCATGTACGTGTGGTGGAAAGAACATAATGCACAAGGTAGAACAGGACAAGCGACTCGTCCAGTTTTTGATAGGTTTAAATGAAGTTTATACCACTGTCTGAGGGAGTACATTGATGATGAATCCTCTTCCTACTATGGCTCAAGCATTTTCAATCTTAATTCAAGAGGAAAAGCAATGAGAAGTCAAGCCTTATTGTCGTATTCATCTAGATTCCACTTCATTGAATGCAAATGCAAAAAATAACATTGGGTTTAGGAACAATAATAGCTTCAAATCTAACTATGCTGCCCAATCTGAATCACAATAGGCAGTGATTGTGCAATCTATGTTCTTGGACATGAATATTCCCCGTGATAGACCACCTTTCAAGTACCTTAAAACATGAAATGTTGCTTTAAGATGTGGTTCCCTTGGTGTTTGCAAGAACTGACTAAGATGTTGTACACTATATGTAATATTTAGACTTGTATTTGTAAGAAAGTTTAGCTTTCCCACCAATTTTCTGTAATAACTAGGATTAGAGAGTAACAACCCCTTAGTTGAGCTCTACTTAACAGAAGGATCAAGTGGTGATGTTGTTGTGCTACAGTTTAAGCAGTTAAACTCCTTGAGTAAGTCTGTAGTAAACTTCTTCTGTGATATCAAGACTCCATCATCTTTGTATAGAATTTCCAACCCCAAGAAGTATTGAAGTCTTCCTAAATCCTTAATTCTGAATTCAGCATCCAAGTGTGCTTTCAGGGATTCAATCTCTGCCAGATCAGTCTCCATCAAGATGATATCATCCACATATATTGCCACAAAAACTATGGACATACCAATCTTCCTGTAAAAGAGAGAATAGTCACTGGTGGAATGTGAGTATCCTTTTGAGCAAGGTGTGATAGCTAATTTCTCATATCATTGTCTGTTTGCTTATTTTAATCCATATAAGGACTTTCTCAACTTGCATACCATTCGTTTGCCATCAACTAGCAGCCCTTGAGGAATAGTCATATATACTTCCTTATGAAGATTACCATGAAGAAAAACATTATTAACATCCAGTTGGTATAAGCTCCACCCTCTCTTAACAACTAAGCCAATTAATGTTCTCACAGTGGTCATTTTTACCACAGGTGAGAAGGTTTCATTGTAATCAACCCTAGCTTGTTGTTTGTATCCCTTGATAACTAGTCTAGCTTTGAGTCTTTCTATTGGTCCATCAGCTTTATGTTTGATCTTATACGCCCACTTGCAGCCTATTGCTTTCTTTCCTACAGGCAAAGATACTAAATCCCAAGTTTTGTTTGCATGCAGTGGCTAAAACTCCAATGTCATGGCTGCTTGCCATGCAAGATCTAAGGATGCCTCCTCATATGAGGAAGGTTCAATGTCATGATAAATTTGTTTCATTTACTGCTGCCTTTCAGGACTAAAAGAGCTCAAGGAAACAGGATGGTTGATATTAGGGTGTGAGATGGCATCTGGAGTTGAGGTAGGTTGTAGAGACGGTAGAATATAAGTGTATTCATTCAGATATTTTGGGATGGTATGTAACCTGGTTGTCCTTCTAGGTAATGGTTCACTCCGATGATGTGTAGAGCTTAATGTATCATTATTATTGGCATTTGTGTTTATCATAGGATCTGATATGACAGGATCAGTGGTTTCATTATTATCCATCACATGATCATCAATAACATTGTTTGAAAAGTCCAACAATGCAGAATTAGGATTTATCTTTTTCAAGAGAGAAGTAAAACTAGAATCAGGAAAGACCATAGCAAAAGGAAAAATTGACTCATAAAATGTCACATCCCTAGAAGTATGTATCCTTCCGGTTACTAAGTCAATAACCTTATAACCCTTGGTATTGTAAGGATATCCAACAAATATGTGAGGTGTGGATCTTGGTTCTAGCTTATCTTTATGGGCTTTTAAAGTGACTGGAAAACATAGGCAATCAAAAGATCTGAGATGGGAGTATGTAGGGTGTTTGTTGTATAATATCTCAAAGGGTGTTTTGTTTTTCAATGTTGTGGAAGGGAGTCTGTTGATCAAATATGTTGCAGTCGAAATACATTCACCCCAGTATTTTGTGAGAATTCTTGAATGATATAGTAAGACTCTGACAGTCTCAAGCAAGTGTTTGTGCTTTCTCTCTACTACACTATTTTGTTGTGGTGTATAAGGACACATTCTTTGGTGAATGATTCCCTTATTTTGGAGAAAATCATAGGTTTATTTATTGTTAAACTCCAAACCATTGTCTGTCCTGATGGATTTGACTGTGGTGTTGAACTGATTTTCAATAAGAGATATCAAGGCCTTAATGGTCTATAATGTATTGCTCTTGCAGCTAAGCAATTGGGTCTATGTTGATCTGCTAAATTCATCAACTATTATTAGGAAATATTTTTGGTTTTCATGAGTTGGTGTATGATATGGCCCCACAGGTCAAGGTGGAGCTAGTTATTTCATCTAAGAAATTATATCTAGGGGGTTGTTGAGATAAATAAAGTATTTACACATGATTATTTAGGAGATATGATGATCAAGACAGTCTCGATTAATAAGTTTAGGGATAAAGGGGGTTGTTGAGGTGAAGAAAGTATTTACACATGATTATTCAGGAGATATGATGATCAAGACATTCTCGATTAATAAGTTTCAGTATTGCCTAGGCTTGATTGATGCATAGTACTCAGTAAGCCCTTTAGAGGGTTGAGGACAAAACACAAGGACGCTATTCCTATTGATGAAGAGATTCAAGTTAAGGAAAAAAATTGTTAATTATATGTCTTGAATGTTTTTCTTGTATCTTGTGGGAAACTCATAATTGTTATTGATTTAGAAGATCCTTTGTCCTAATAAAGTTGGAAAGAGAATATATTATCCTTCTAAGATTGAGACAACCTTTTCCTTATAAGTTTGAGACTACTTGGTATCTTTATATAGGAGATATTGTTGTGATTTTAAGGAGGTAGAGGATCCACAATGTAATCATAAGAACTTGAAAGCATTATATATTTGTTCTTTCTTTTTTTCACACAGAAAAATTCTCTCTATTTTTGATTGGAAGATTAGGCCTAGCTGAATCTCGTTAAACTCTTGTTTACTTTTCTTCTTTATTTTTTTATTTGTTATGATGTTCTAGTTAATCTGCAATATTTTCACAACAAAATTAATGGTAAAAGTATTTCTAGTGACTATAACTTTTGACACTAAATAATAAATCATAATTAAGAAAATTAAACAAAACTGGACTAGAACTAATGATGCCTTCTTGCATATATAGATGTAACATAACAAAAAAAATAAAAATAAAAATAAAAAACTAAAGAATGTTTTACATGACTCCTAAGAAGAATGAGAATTAGTACTCTTATTTGTAGAACTTAAAAGGTAAGTATATGCAAAAGTTGCATGAATTGCTGCTCCAATTGGAAGAACATCTTCATCAATGATGAAATTTGGATTATGTGGAGGGTAAATAGCACCAATCTTTTCATTTTTTGTTCCCAAAAAGAAGAAGGATCCTGGAACTTTCTCTAAAAACACGGCAAAATCTTCACTTCCCATGAAGCTAGGTGCTATTTTATAGTTTTCCTCTCCAACGATCATTTTCGATACTTTTTGAGCATGTTCGTATATTTTTGCATCGTTTATAGTTGGAGGAAGTGTTGGATTTTCGCGACCATCAAAGTCAATCTCCACTGTACATCTATGTACAGCTGCTTGTGCTCGAATAATCTGAAATTTTCACCAAATTTAAAATATAAATTATCATTGATCAAATTTAAAATATTTTAAGTTAAACCAATATATTGAATTGTGTAAAAAAAACATATGTTTGACTCGTGAAGTCATTTTATTATAGATGAACGAGCAATCCCTATTGTTTGAAATTTGAAGCATTGATAAATGTGAATCCTAATTAAATTAAAGAAAATCAAGTATTGACTTGTAAAGTATCCTTAGACTTGGACAGGTGGGACATTGGATGGTAAGAGAAAAATATATTTGACCAAGCTTGAAAAAGAGAAAAAGATATATTTAAAAACTTGTTTTCTTAAATAAAAACATGAGATTATGTAGCAACAAAAGCAATCATTAAGGTTGAAATAAAAAATTTAAAAATAAACTACCAGAATTTTTTTAAAAAAAAAGCAAAACTTACTTTTTACGAGAAAAAAAATTAATGTATATCACATAAAATTCAACACAGTTTTTGTCACTCCTTTTATTTTAATTTACATGACCCTATTTCACTTGACAAAAATTTTAAGAAAAATATTAAAGTTTTAAAATTTGTAATTTAAAATATTTTTTATCATTTATTTGATTATAAATCGTCTCATAGGAAAATTTTAAAATCACATTATTTTTAATTATAAAAAATAGTCTTTTTTTTGGTTGATCAAACTAAAAAAAAATCACATATATTAAGACAAAGAAAAACAGTAATCAATTACCTCTTCGATTCTTTGCCTCAGAGCGTAGAAACTCTTCTTACTAAATGCCCTATAAGTCCCAGAAATTGTAGCTGAATCTGGTATGACATTAAATGAAGACCCCCCTTGAATTGTTGCCACAGAAACAACCTACACATAAAGTACATTTTGTAATTCTCCCAAAAGGAAAAAAAATTGACGCTAACGTTTGGTCATAAATTTTGAAAATTTATCTTCATATATTTAGTTTGTCATGACATCTGATCAAATTCTGAATATCTAATCTTCAAATATTTTTGAGTTTTTAGACCAATTTTTGATATTTCAACTCAGAAAACATTAGATTCCAAGAATCACAACTTCATGTTGAAGAATGACAAACGTCCTTCATTGATAGTTATGAGATGGGTGGATTTCTTATAAGTCTCTTGGACAATCTTTTTTCCTTTGAGTTAGATTTTGAAGTGTGAATTGACTTAAGACCTAATTTTTACATGGTATCAAAGCAGGACTCATGTCACCCAATGTTGGGCCCGCAAAATTAAAATTGACCACGCACCAAATGCTAAGCATTGAAGTGAAGTTGGGTGTTAAAAAATGACAAAAGTCTCATATTGATGGTTAATGAGATGAATGGACATTTTATAAGGCTTGTGCAATCCTCCTCCTTTAAGATAACTTTTTGGTGAGAGTTAGGCCCAAAATTTAATTTTACATTTCAACGACTCAAATATAATTCGAGTTTCAAATATACGCGAAATATACCTGTGATTCAAGAGGATCAGCTTCTCTTGAAACAATACTTTGCAAGCTAATAACAGAAGTAGAAGCAGCCAAAATAGGATCAACAGTATCC
Organism: Solanum virginianum; assembly: GCA_000787875.1. Lineage (NCBI taxonomy): Eukaryota > Viridiplantae > Streptophyta > Magnoliopsida > Solanales > Solanaceae > Solanum > Solanum virginianum. Next base: position 4,674 of record DF363848.1, on the reverse strand, counting down.
TGTGGTATAGCAGCATGTCCTCCTTTCCCTCTAATTGTTGCTTTAAAACTTCCACATCCAGCTAAAAATTCACCAGGCCTAGATGCAACAACACCACTTGGATATTTATGTACTAAATGCATACCAAATATGGCTTCCACATCTTCAAGTACACCTTCTTCTATCATATCTTTAGCCCCGTATCCTTGTTCCTCCGCCGGTTGAAAGATCAACACCACCGTACCCTAAAAATTTCGATTTATGATCAGATTAATTTGCTTGTATGTATGTATGTATGTATGTATTTACCTGTAAATTGTGTTGGAGTTGTTGTAGTATCTTTGCAGCACCAAGAAGCATTGTGGTATGTGCATCATGAGCACAAGCATGCATTTTGCCATCAACTTTGCTCTTGTGTTCCGATTTTCCCAATTCCTATATATGTAACGCTACTTTAGAGGCATATTTCATGATAATTAGTTATAACCAACAACAATATATCTAGTAAAATTATGTCTAGTAAAATTTCACAAAGTGAGGTATGGGGAGGGTAAAACGTCCGGATCTTACTGCTACTTCATAGAAATAGAGAGGTTATTTCCAAAAGATCATCAGCTCAAATATATATATTAGTCTCAAAAGCAAAAAATACAAGAAATGAAATTCATGATAATTAATTAACTCTAGATTTTGTTAATCTTTTTCCTTAATTGAGACCAAACCCAACTATATGATCAATTTTTCTTTTCTTTCGAATTATCGTAGAAATACGATCAAACCTCTTTATAATAATATCCTATAGCACAATGTTATTATGAAAAAGTACATAAGATATTATGAGAAGTCGATTTCCAAAAAAAACTAGACCATTATAATGATTATTTATGGCAAAGACGTGTTTTCATAAATGGAAAGTAAAAGAATTACTGTTTTCAATGATTTTTACTTGGTCATAATTTTTTATTCGATAACAAATAATATAAATTTTAATTAATAGTTTTTAAGAAAATTATAATTTATAGTAATATTTTTTTTTATAAATTCCAGGATTGAAGAAATTAATAATTACTAACCTGAATAGGCAGAGCATCCATATCAGCTCTAAGAGCAACAAACGGCGGCTTACCGGAACCGATGGCGGCGACAACGCCGGTCTTAGCCACCGGCCACCGGTATTTAACTCCCATCCGATCAAGTTCTTCTCTAACCAAAGCACTGGTCATAAATTCTTCATAACCAAGTTCAGGATTCTCATGAATTTGTCTCCTTATCTTTTTCATCCACTTCACCATCTTCGTATCGTTCGCTAAATTCTTTATATAATTTTTCACAAAAATATTTTGATCAACCAAAAATGGATTCAGACAATCTTCTTCGCGCCCAAAAGAAGAAAACATGAAGATAGAAAACACCAACAAGGCCAAAACTTTCTTAGTAGCCATTATTTGTGAAAAATGAGTTAAAGCAAAAAAAAAAAAAAAAAGATGAAAATTTTATCAAGAAAATTTATGGGTATTGTTTATTTGTTGTTTTCAGAGAGACCCACTATGGGACTATATAATAATAAAAGATAATTTAGATGAAGATAAATTTTATATTTATTTATATATATATATATATATATATATGGAGGAGAGGGAGACAACAAATTAAATGTGAAGTGATCTTATAGTGGATTTATGTGGACTAGCTAATTGATGCCTTTAATTATTCCCATGAAACAAATGAAAAACGTGATAAAATACGTACAGAACGTGAAATTCCAGAATCATACTTTGATACGCTATTTAATTGTTTGGACTATAATGAATATTGTTGTTGGCTTAGAGATTAGAATTAGATGCCTTCTTCCACTTTTCTTCCTCCTCTTTTCAGTACTCCCACTATTCTATTTTAATTGAATTTATGAATTAATGCACATGAATTAAAAAAAATAATTCAAAGACAAACTTTACACAATACTTTTCACTATTGTCCTTTGTAAAATTATAAATATGTAGTATAATTTATCTTCTGAAAAATATAAAAGTTCAATAAATGAAAGGGCAAATGTAGAAAAAGTCTCAAACATTCACTTCAACTTTGAACAATTCAAATATTTTAAAGATTAAAAAAAATCTCAAAAATATAATTATTTTGAAACGGAGGGAGTAATATACTCTCTCTGTTTAAAAATATGACTTGGCTTAACTTGGCACGGAGTTTAAGAAAATAAACAAAACTTTTTGATTTTATGATCATAAATTAAAATTGAGTCAAATATACCAAAATGCATTTTAATTAGATTTGTTTTTATAACAAACTAAAATAGAAAGTAAATTATTCTTTTTTAAACGGAAGGATTAATATTTTTCACTCATTTCAATTTATATGAAAGAATTTGAGACTGTACGTAAAATTTAACAAAATAATTAACATTTTTGAAATTTATGATTAAACAAGTAATACAGCCATAAATTATTTTATTAGAGAGAAAAATAGAAAATTTAAGCTAATTGTTACATTCG
>DF363850.1:14733-31505 GCA_000787875.1 Solanum virginianum | reverse complement strand
TCCGTCATGATGGAAACATATGCAGGAGCATATCGGGCCAAAGAATCAAATTCCAGGCTGTACTCTCGAACAGTCCCACCCCACTGCTTTAGCATCAGAAACCTATCCTCTATGGCACGTCTGATCTCTGGAGGTAAAAAGTGAGCCAGAAATGCTTCAGTGAATTCACCCCAAATAGCTGGTGGGGCACCCTCACCTCTGGATGACTGCCATGACTCGTACCAATTTGCTGCAACATCATGCAGTCGATAAGATGCCAGCTCTACAGATTCTACTCCAGATTCTCCAATCACCCTTAATGTCCACTGCATCTGTCTCACGAACTCCTGAGGGTCTTCTGAAGGTTTGGACCCAAGAAATTTTGGGGATCCACATGCCAAGAAATCACAGGCCCGGGAACTATCTCGACAGGCTGCCTGACTACTTCCAGCCTCCTGCCTGTGGGCCTGACATGCCACAATCTAAGTTAGTAACTATACTGCCTCCCATAGCTCCCCGATCTCTGCACCTGGCTTTGGAGTCGGAGGTTCTGGCACCCGAACCTCTGGAGCTGGTGGAGTAACTAAACCCGCTGTCGGGGTACAATTTTTGGCTTCGGCTGATCATGGGCCCTAGTAGCTCCCCGACCTCGTCCGGCCCCACCTAGCCTCCTGTTTATAGATGTGGTGCACGACACACCGATAAACAGGACTCTATTAGATAGGTCTGTGGACACTCCGAGGACTAACGGCTCTAATACCACTTCTGTCATGACCCATCACCGTGGGCTGTGATTAGTGCCCGTTTGGGCGCCCAAGCACCAACACAACACTAGATTATACTAAATGTCTTATTTACCTTTTTAGAAAATCTGACCGAGTTTCCTTCATTTTATGAACTATTCCAAACTCTGCATACAAAAAACCCAGCATAAATATGTACATGCAGGCCGACAAGGTCACCGCTGCGGTTAAATTGCCCAACATACATGACATACATACATAATCGTACACACTATCATACCCTATACACACAAGAGTCCACAGACCTCTATACAGACACATAGAATCAAAAGACGGAACAGGGCCCCGTCGTACCCTCGAATGTACAAAAGTACAAAATAGTAATCAAGTGTATATACCAAATCTTTGCTCCCAAGCAAAAGGAGCACTTCACACAGCAGGCAAAAATCCTAAGCTGGAGGATCTCTAATTCGTACGTCTGTACCTGCGGGCATGAAACGCAGCCTCCGAAGCAAATGGTGTCAGTACGAAATACGTACCAAATATGTAAAGCAGACTGTACAACATGTAAATTAAAGTAATAACTGAAGCAGATTATAGTGATAAAAAACATAACCAAACATCAGAATGTTTACCTTCCAAACACAAACATGCATAGGACGAAGGAAATAGGGACGCCCGCCTGTCGATGGCGCCCTAACACGCCAGAACACCAGAATATTTCAAATCTCTGAATCTCTGTCACATACCACAATCACGACATACCACCAACATATCAAAAATCCCAATCACGACAGATCACCAAATCATAACATAAGCCCAATCACGACAGAACACCAACTAAGCGAAGCCCGGTCCTTGGGCAAAGTCGATCCGCCGAAGATAAACACGACAAAACTCTAGAATATATTAGCATACGCACGATAATAATCCAGCGTGAGAACCAGTGAACGAGGTCATAAAGGCACGACCAGAATCATGAGAATCATATGCAATACAAATCAGTATCGTAAGTCTAAGAGATATGCAAAATAATCATAATCAAAATCGAAGTAGTATTCGTTTTTGAATCCTTTCAAAAGTTACCACGATTTACATAAAGAGTGTTACGGATCCCATGGCCGATGGAAACCTAAACTATTTTGAATTTGATGGAACATATATCAGCTACGTCATATATACCATCAGGAAGCGTCTTAAAATGATTTTCAAGGAAATTTGGATTCTCTATCAAATGTTATAATAATCTTATGACATTTTCCACGTTTAAGGTATTAGAAAATATATTTTTTCCAATGAATCAAACTTCCACACTTTGATACCTTACGGATTTTAAATGCAACCAGCCCCAACCACAGAGCCAGATTTTTCACCATAATAGACATATATCCTTTTATCTCTTTCAGAAAGAACTGGAACCTAAACTCCTAAACTGTTAAAAAGTAAATCCTTCCAGAACTTATCAAATTCTTACATATTGTTACAATTTATAAACTTCAAGTATCCAAGAATCAAAAATATAGGTAACTTTCTATAAGAATACCAAGAACAGACATAGAACATGTTGAGCCCAAATTACAAAGTAAGAGGGATTCTATGAAACTTATAACGATAACGAGCTTACTATGTCATGAAAAAGAAACAAATGTTTTACATACCTCAATTCCTTCGTCAAACTAATCCCAACGCCAAGCTAATCCGACATACTTTTCCGAACGTCCAACGTCTACAAATAATTTATCACAATGTTAAATAATTAACTAAAGATTCCTCGACGCTAAATTCTAAATTTACCCTTAATCCTATGAAAAATTTGGCAGCACCTCCCCTTAAAATTATGCTACCCCGAGATTCCAACTCGGATCAAATCAACCAAAAACAACAACAACAACCCATAATATCTAGAATCAATTCCAACGCCAATATAACAATAAATATACTAAATAACTTCACTTTATCATAATTACAAAAATCTGGACAGCATACTAACCTATACATTTAGGTAATTTCCGCCCATTCCTTCACACAACAATAACCATATCATGCCAACCAAGCATCGATTCATCATTCTAACACAACATAATACTATATATACATGCTTGTACCAATTCGGCCCCAACATGTTTACACATGCTTATGAATGATTTCAAATACTTTGTTCACTTCCACAATTGATTATGTTATACTACAAGCATCAATTCATAAATTCCAACAAAATAACACAACATAAACTACATACCAACCCCTCAATTATACATATAACCAATTTCCAATACTTCTTTCATTCCACAAGGAACATATTCATACTAAATAACCACAATTTCATAATGTCCAAACACTTTAACACTACTACATGCACATCCCAATTTTTGGTCTTAACCTTCATATGCACAATTCATTTAAACATGCTATCTTTCAAGTTTTTGCATAAAATTAACATACTACAAACTACATATAATTTTTACTTTACATAAAACCAAGCTAGAATTCATCATACCTTCTAACCCCTTAAGAGGATTCAAATCGCCAAACCTGTAAAACAAGTTATTTTCTTGGCCAACCAACGCTTCCACGTTACTCAAGAGACTTAATATACCAAGCTTGTATCGTCAAAATAATTTTAGGATCGAAAAATGCAAATTTTAATTCCCCATGAATAGTAACTCGAGAGCACTATTGAGAGGGTGTTCTTGGTGTGATTTTTTTCTAAGTGTTAGGATCATACTCTTGTACATGTGAAGCATATACATATATAGACCTTGAGTTGGTCCCACCCCCACGAGTGTTCTAATAACAATATAACACAACTTAGTGGGACTCTCTAGATTTTTCTTCAAGATCCCAAGTCCTAGAAACTACACTTTGATCCATAAACTTTTTCTAATTGAACTAATTAAGGACATACGGGTCCTAACCCCCAAGTTATGAAAATTTTACTTAAGTTCCCAAACTTTTAAAAATATTACTTTAGTTCCGAATCTTCTAATAATGACACTTAGGTCCTAAATCTTCCCAATATTATCACTTGGTCCCAAATTTTGTAATAGTTCCAATGTACCGCAATATGGGTTCTAACATTAATCTATTGTAATGACCCCAAAAAGTGCCTGAAAATGTGTCTCGGAAGAGCCCAGAATTGTAATTTCAATATATCTCAAAATCTGCGTGCGATATCAAAATCGACTTCATATTCTTGTTCAGGGGGTCATTTTGAGTGGAAAATGGGTCTAACCTTGATTTAAGAGCAAACTATTAGCAATTTCAGTTTTTGTACGCCCTTTTAAGATCAAAATCGACTTCATATTCTTGTTCAGGGGGTCATTTTGAGTGGAAAATGGGTCTAACCTTGATTTAAGAGCAAACTATTAGCAATTTCAGTTTTTGTAATTTACAATTTGTAGAATCGATCCGCGACACACAGTCGTCTAGGACTTATGTAAATCTTGCTTTTGCGATAGGTCTGCATCACAGACCAGATGCGAACCTGTGTATTTTGCTGCCAATGAATTTTTTATCTCGGTCCATGGATTTTGGGTCTTGGGTCTAAGTGGTCCCAAATGTGAAAATACCTATACTTAGCCATTTTTAACCTTAACTTTTTGGATCTTATGGATTGCACTCAAGCTTCAAGTATCCATCTCTAATCTTCAACAAGTTCATCTCCAAAGCTAAGGTATGTGGGTTTCTGTTAGAACCCGTATTTCATGCAGTAGAACAATTACAAAAACTTGTGACCAAAGTGGCATTATTAGAAAATTTAGGACCAAAGTGGTATATTTGAAATGTTTGGGACCAACGTAGAATTTTTAGAAGTTGGTTCTAGAAGATAAGGTGCGATCCACTTGAATGTCTGCCAACTCCTAATTGGACCAAGTATGTGGTGTGGATCAAGAATTATGTGTATAAATATAACATGACCCTTATCTTTATTTCAACTACTAATTGGACCAAGTATGTGGTGTGGATCAAGAATTATGTGTATAAATATAACATGACCCTTATCTTTATTTCATTTCATATCTATACTTAGAAATAACTAGAAAAAAATCAAGAACAAAGCCAAGAAAAACAAGGGACATTCGGCCAAGAGGTTTTGTATTGTGTTGGAATTTATGAGTTGATGTTTAGCTAGTATAATATGACCATTATGGGGTGAAGCAAGGATTCAAAAACTGTTTACATATTTATGTAGAGTGTTGGGGCCAAATGGGTACATGTATGTTGCATAGTGTTATGTTGTATTGGAATTAAGTATGAAAGCCTAGTTAGTGTTATAGGATCATTATAGAATGAAAGAATGATTGGAAACCATTGATATGCATAGGTATCATGTTGGCCGAAATCTTGGAATGTTGTTACTTTATGATTCTTGGAATTATTGTTATTATATTGGCATCCGAATTGATTACTGATATTGTTGGGTTGTTGTTGTTGTTAATGATGAATTGAGCGGAGTTGGATTCTCAGGGTAGCATATTTGTAAGGAAAAATGCTGCCGAATTTTTTGTAGAATTAAGGATAAATTTGGAATTTAACGCCAAGAAGTCCTTAGCTTAATGTGTGGCCTTGTTATGAATTGTTTGTGGACTTTGGACGTCCCGAAGCATAAGTTGGATTGAGTTTGCATTTAAATTGAATTGGAAGGCATTTAATGTATGTAAAGCACCCTCTTTCCTTTTGGAATTTCCTAGTTCAAATTAGGCTTGATATGATCTCCGAGGGAACTCTATTCCCGCAATCCGAGCTTATGTATGGTCCGTCTTTATTCTTTGGCACTCTTATGTAAATTTATCCTAATATTATTTCTTATATTTTTTTAAAATTTATAAGTTGCTAGAATATGTAAAAGTTTGATAAATTTTGCAAGAATTTATATTTTAATTACTTTGGAAACTATAAATGTCCGTAACTAAGGTAGAAATCTCGAATTGCCTTGAAACATTATTTTGAAATGCCTTGTAGGAGTTTGCATGATTTAGGATGAGTATGTTCTCCATAAGTTGGGCCAGTTCGGGTTCCCACCGGCTATGGGTCCCGTGACGCCCTTTTAATTTCGGAGTATGCTGATGTCGACGGGTCGGCTTCGCCCAAGGGCCGAGCTCCGCATAGTTGGTGTGATATAGTAATTGGGCTTTCTGATTTATGAGTGCAGTGGTCTTCCCTGGCCCAATTATCCTATGTTTGTGATATGTGATGGAGATTTGGTTCGGAGATCTAAAACTTTTTGGTGTATGTCATGTTATGGCGCCGGTGACAGGCGGCGACTATATTTCCTGTGCCCTATGCATGATTTGTATTTTGGAAAATAAGCATTTTGATATTTCGGTTATATTTCGAATCACTATGATTTTGCTTCATTTATTATTCCAATTTATATTTTCCATCATCTGCTTACATACTCGGTATATATTTTGTACTGACCCCCTTTTCTTCGGGGGCTACATTCATGCCCGCAGGTTCTGACACACAGTTTGGTGACTCATCAGCTTAGGACATCCTTCTGCGGTTTGAAGTGCTCCCTTACTCCGGAGCCCACTTTTGGTATATATGTACCTTTTTGTTCGTTGTAATATATGTATCTATTAACGGGTACGATAGGGCCCTATCCCGTCCTATGATTCTGTCAGTCGGTTAGAGGTCTGTGGATACATACATATGTTGGTTGTGCCCAATTTATCTGATTAGACCTGCATAATCTATTTTGTATGTTTGATAGGCGATTTTAATCGCCATAGCAGCCTTATCGACCCATATTTGCACATATGATACTCTGTGTATTCTATTTGGTCTTTATTGACATATTTCGATATGCAGGTCATTTTCGAATAATATGAGAAGAACCAGTAAATTTGTCTGAGAATTTCTATAAAAATTGTATATGGGTTTGATCAGTTTTGAGAATCAGTTTGATATTTGTGTTGGCATGAGCCATCTATTTGGAAATTTGGTTCTGTAATTATGTTTAGTGCCCATCGGGGCACTAGTCACGGCCCATGGGGTTTGGGTTATGATAAAAGTGGTATCAGAGCATTTTATCCTCGGAGTGTCCAAAGACCGTGTCTAGTAGAGTCTTGTTTATCGGTATGATAGGCCTCACATCTATAAACAAGAGGCTACATGACATTTAGGATGTTACTCTTCTTTTTGATCTTAGATCGTACGATAGAGCGATGTTATCAGGATGACTCCTCTTCTGATAGATTGTTTTTGTTTCAGTAAAGCTTTTGGGAAAGACCTTAGCTGCCCGAAAGGGCAAGTCTGCAGTGGGTGTGTTATTGTGGTGATTGAAAGGAAACTCCCCCTAAGTTGTTTACGTGACTTGTAAGGACAGTTTAACATTCGAGGACAATTGTTCTAAGGGGGGAGGATGTTAGAACCCGCATTTTGTGCATTGAAACAATTACACAAACTTGCACTTTTGAAAACCCTAGCTCAAGTGTGAAGTTGAAAGAAAAAGGTATGATCTAATTTTATTTTATGTGTTATAAAGTTATATGTATGTTGTAGTATGTTGAAATGAAAGGAAATCATGAAAACTTGGATGTTGGAAATGAGTTGCGTGAAAACAAGAATGGGCCGTGTGGGTGTATATATGTTGTGTAGTTTTGTATTGTGTTGGAATTTATGAGTTGATGTTTAGCTAGTATAATATGATCATTATGGGGTGAAGCAAGGATTCAAAAACTATTTACGTATTTATGTGGAGTGTTGGGGCCAAATGGGTACATGTATGTTGCATAGTGTTATGTTGTGTTGGAATTAAGTATGAAAGCCTAGTTAGTGTTATAGGATCATTGTAGAATGAAAGAATGATTGGAAACCATTGATATGCATAGGTAGCAAGTTGGCCAAAATCTTGGAATGTTGTTACTTGAGGATTCTTGGAATTATTGTTATTTTATTAGCATTCGAATTGATTACTGATATTGTTGGGTTGTTGTTGTTGTTGTTGTGGTTGTTGATGAATTGAGCTGAGTTGGATTCTCGGGGTAGGATATTTTTAAGGGAAAATGCTGATCTATTTTTTATAGAGTTAAGGACAAATTTGAAATTTAACGCCAAGAAGTCCTTAGCTAATTGTGTGGCCTTGTTATGAATTATTTGTAGACTTTGGACTTCCCAAAGCATAAGTTGGATTGAGTTTGTATTTGGATTGAAAGAAACTCTATCGAAATTTTTGTGAACATAAGTCATCCATTTGAAATTCAGCTTTGTGATTGCGTTTGGATGCCCACTCCGGGCACTAGTCTCGGCCGCACCCCCTTTCCTTTTGGCATGTCCTAGTTCAAATTAGGCTTGATATGATCCCCGAGGGAACTCTATTCCCGCAATCCGAGCTTATGTATGGTCCGTCTTTGTTCTTTGTCACTCTTATGTAAATTTGTCCTAATATTATTTCCTGTGTTTTTTAAAATTTATAAGTTGCTAGAATATGTAAAAGTTTGATAAATTTTGCAAGAATTTATGTTTTAATTACTTTGGAAACTATAAATGTCCATAACTAAGGTAGAAAGTTCGGATTGCCTTGAAAAACCATTTTGAAACGCCTTGTAAGAGTTTGCATGATTTAGGATGAGTATGTTCTCCGTAAGTTGGGCCAGTTTAGGTTCCCACCAGCCATGGGTCCCGTGACGCCCTTTTATGTGATTTTGGTAACTTTGAAATAATTTGGAATAAATCTTATTTTGATTTTGAATATTGAATATTTTACATATCTTTTGGATTTATGATACTGGTTTTATGCATATGATTACTCACGACTCTGCTCGTGCCTATTATGATATTGTTCACCGGTTCTTGGGTCGGTTGTTATCGTGCGCATTATAATATATATTCCAAAGTATGCTAATGTCGGTGGGTCGACTTCGCCCAAGGGTCGGGCTCCACTTAGTTGGTGTGATGTAGTAATTAGGCTTTCTAATTTGTTTCTTCCCTGGCCCACTTATCCTATATTTGTGATATGTGACAGAGATTTGGTTTGGAGATTTGAAACTTTCTGGTGTATGTCGTGTTACAGTGCCGGTGACAGGCGGTGACTATATTTCTTGTGCCCTATGCATGATTTGTATTTTGGAAAGTAAGTATTTTGATATTTCAGTTATGTTTCGGATCACTATGATTTTACTTCAATTATTATTCTGATTTATATTTTGCATCATTTGCTTACATACTCAGTACATATTTTGTACTGTTCCCCTTTTCTTCGAGGGCTGTGTTCATGCCCGTAGTTCTGACACATAGTTTGGTGACTCATCAGCTTAGGACATCCTTTTGCGGTTTGAAGTGCTCCCTTACTCTGGAGCCCACTTTTGGTATATATGTACGTTTTCGTTTATTGCATTATATATATCTATTCAGGGGTACAACAGGGCCTTGTCCCATCCTATGATTCTGTCAGTCTGTTAGAGGTCTATGGATATATACACATGAGGGTTGTGCCCAGTTTGTCTAATTAGACCTGAATAATCTGTTTGGTATGTTTGATAGGCGGTTTAAACTGTGTGGGTTCTGCCCAGTTTGTCTGATTAGACCTGCATAATCTGTTTTGTAGTTTTGGTAGGCGATTTTAACCGCCATAGCGGCCTTATCAACCCATATTTGCATATATGATACTCTGTGGATTCTGTTTGGTCTCTGTTGACATATTTTGATATGCAGGTCATTTTCGGATAATCTGAGAAGAACCAGTAAATTTGTCTGAGAATTTCCTTAAAAATTGTCTATAGGTTTGAGCAGTATTGAGAATCAGTCTAATATTTGTGTTGGCATGAGCCATCTATTTGGAAATTTGGTTCTGTAGTTGTGTTTGGTGCCCATCCGGGCACTAGTCACAACCCATGGGGTTTGGGTCGTGACAGTTTCATTCATGGGTTCCTTTAGCCCATGATACCAAAGCTTCCTTTTACTTAAATTTGGATGATTTCAAAGATGATTTATTAATGGGTCTTATTTAATATGAAAATCACTGTACACTATGTTGGGGTTTATGAAATTGTGACTATTTTTCTATGTTTTGGGCTATGAATCTTTGATCTATCTTAAGATGTGATGATGTGTTTTGATGTATAATGATTTAGAGTGTTACCAAGTATCTATTGATAGTTTTACATTGGATTTTCTAGCATGATAACACTCTTGAATTACATGGTTTTACAGTAGCACTACACACCCTCTAAGTGTTTGAAAAAATGTCAAGTTATGGGTTTTTGAGGAATTGAAGGTCCAATGCATGTCTTATGAGTTGAATTACTATATGAGAATGAAATGATTATGAAATGAATGTATGTATATGGTATTCTCTATATAGTGTTAGAATATGACCATGCCCTACTCAGAGATTGCACGTCGGGTAACCTTGTCAAGGGGTTCGTACCTTGATAACATATAGAGGTTTGTACTGCAGTACCACGGGTGGTAAGGTATGACTATCGATCAACCTTGTTGGGGGTTTGTACTCATCAACCTATCATGGGGTTTATACACCGACACCATGGGTGGTAGGGTGCGATAATCCACCAACCTATCGAGGTTTGTACTCCGGCACCACGGGTGGTAGGGTATGATGATCCACCAACCCATTGATGGGGTTTGTACCTCAATCACCAAGGGTGGTAAGGTGTGATGATCCACTAATAGTTTAATGGTCTTTTGTTACACATATGTTATATCCTATGTAAGCATGTTTTACTTAAACATTAATCATACATGCCATATTGTTACCATGGTAGCTATTGTTTATCTCAATGAATTTTGACTATGGCGCCTATCTCTTTTTGCATTGTATCCTACATACTTAGTACATTCAAACATACTAACGCATACTCTATGCCTACATGATATCACCATGTAGGAATCGGAGAACTACTTGGTCATCCTCATCCTCCACGTGGCTAGTTCGATTGTCCTATAAGCTTGTTGGTGATTCCTCCATTTCGGGGTTATTGCTTATAATCTCTTGCTATGTGTTAATACTATCATTCTTTTGGTTATGTATTAACTGTGAAGGTAAGCTCAGTATGTTCTCCGTAAGTTGGGCCAGTTTAGGTTCCCACCAGCCATGGGTCCCGTGACGCCCTTTTATGTGATTTTGGTAACTTTGAAATAATTTGGAATAAATCTTATTTTGATTGGTTGCTTGTCTTGGCCCCCGCTCTTATCCATGTAGTAGCGAAGTTGATGGACAAGTTATGGATGTATGTTTGAGCCTTGATTCTCTTGTTTTCTTTATGTTACGATATGGAAGTTTACCTTTAGTCGCAATTTTTCCTCATTTATGCTTTCCTATTATTTTTGTTTTAATTGCTTCCAAGACCAAGGATGTGTAATAATATGCTATAAGACTTGTTTGGGGTCCCTTCAGGTTCCTCATTCGCCGATCATGTCTAGGCCCTAGGTTTGGGTCATAACAAAGATGGTATCAGAGCACTTGGTTGTTAGATCCTCAAAGTCCAACACACCGCATTGATTAGAGTCTATTCATGGTTATGTTGTGCACTATAACTACGAGTAGGAGGCTATGAGATGCTTTAGGAAATGTTTCACTTCTTCATGTTCTAAGTCATTCTATAGAGTTAAAGTAAACTTTCCTTCCCTAACGATTGTTCTTTGCTATGCTAGATTATGCCTAACATGAGAGAAAGATGAGCCAATACTCATGAGGAGCAACTGCCCAATTGAGAGCTTAGGGATTGTCTCAACTTGGTTGCACAAGTGGTGGCTAATTAAGCCTATCATAGGCCCAAGCCCCTCATGCTCCTACATCGGCCTTTCGGGTGAGAGATTTCATGAGAATTAATCCCCCATAATTCCATGGGTCAAAGGTGAGTGAGGACCCTCAAGAATTCATTGTTGAGGTTTACAAGATGTTATCTATCATGTGTGTGAGGTTGGAGGATAAGGTGGAGTTGGCGACGTACCAACTCAAAGGGGTAGCTCAAATATGGCACAACCAATAGAAGGAAAAGAAGGGAGTCAACAATGTGGTGCTTTGGGAGGAGTTCAAGGTGGCCTTCCTTAATCAGTTCTTCCCCCTTGAACTTAGGGAAGCTAAGTTGGTAGAATTTATGAATTTGAGACAAGGGTCTACGAGTGTGAGGGAGTACGCCCTCAAGTTCAACCAACTTTTGAAATATGCTCCACATTTTTTGGCCGACTCAAGATCTAAGATGAACAAATTTGTGATGGGTGTGTCCGACATGGTTAGAGAGGAGTGCTGGTCCGCCATGTTGATTAGTGACATAAACTTGTCACGTTTGATGACCTGTGCCTAACAAATGAAAGAGGAGAAATTGAGGAAGAGGAGGGGTCATGAGGCTAAGAGGGCCCGTTTTTAGGGTAAGTTCCAAAATGGTGGCCGGATCTACCAAGGCCTAGGGTCGTCTCATGCTTATAATAGGGGATTTGCCAGTCCCAAGGACCTAAGGTATTGGTGTTGTGGTTCCTAATAAGGTGTGTCCTAGGTGTGGTAAGGGTCATAAGAGATGCTTGAGAGAAACTAATGCAAGCTTTGGTTGTGGGGAAGTGGGTCACAAAAATGTAGATTATCATCGAATTAGCAACAAGGGCAAAGAGTTTCATCATCGAGGTGCTAATGCAATTACTTTGGCGAGAGGTGGCCGATAAGATGGTACCCCAAGGCGCGATCGGTTTTATGCTTTTCATGGGAGGCAATGGGTGGATGAGATCCCCGATGTCATTAGCTGTTTGTGGAAAATCATTCACTATGATGTGTATGAATTGATTGATCCAGGTGCCACTCTTTCTTTTGTTACCCCCTTTGTTGGCAAAAATTTCCATGTGGACCCCGAGTTGTTGCATGAGTCATATGAGGTGTCTACTCCTATTGGTGCATCTATTATTTCTAGAAAAGTTTATAAAAGTTATCATATTTGTATCTTGCATAAAATATTACCATCTGATCTTGTTGAGTTACACATGGTTGATTTTGATATTATTCTTGGGATGGATTAGTTGCATATATACTGTGCTTCTATTGAATGTAGAACCCGTAGGGTCAAATTCCAATTTCCAAATAACCTTGTCCTTGAGTAGGAGAGTCAAGATGTGGTGGTCAAGGGTAGATTCATCTCTTGCATTAAACCTCGTAAGTTAATCTCTAAGGGGTGTCTTTACCATCTTGTGAGGGTTATGGATGTGAAGTCCAAAGCCCTTCCCATAGAGTTTGTTCCAATTATTAATGAGTTCCTTGATGACTTTCCAAATTACCTTCCTGGTGTTCCTATAGAAAGGGAAATAGATTTTTGTATAGTTCTCCATCCTGATTTTCAACCTTTTCCTATTCCTCCTTATCGCATGGCCCAAGCGGAGTTAAAGGAGTTGAAGGAACAATTAAGGGTCTTGTTGGAGAATGGGTTCATTAGGCCTAGCCAATCACCTTAGGGTGCATCGGTGTTGTTTGTGAAAAAGAAGGATGGATCCCTTAGGATGTCTATTGACTACCCGCAACTCAATAGGGTCACCATCAAGAATAGGTATCCTCTTCTAAGTATTGATGAATCCCTTAGGATGTCTATTTACTACCCGCAACTCAATAGGGTCACCATCAAGAATAGGTATCCTCTTCTAAGTATTGATGATTTGTTTGACCAATTACAAGGGGCTAGCCATTTCTCTAACATTAATCTTCGATCTGGGTATCAGCAAGTGAAGGGGAGGGAGTATGATATTACCAAGATGGCCTTCTAGACTAGATATGGGCATTATGTGTTTGTTGTGATGTCTTTTGGATTGACAAAAATGCACCAGCCATTTTCATAGACCTTATGAATAAGGTTTTCAAACCCTACCTTGATTCATTTGTTCTGGTATTCATTGATGATATTTTGATTTATTCGCATGGTGAGAAAGAGCATAGAGCTCATTTGAGGGTTGTGTAGGAAAGATTGAAGGAGGAGAAATTGTATGATAAATATGAAAAGTGTGAATTTTTATTGAGGTAGGTTGCCTTCCTAGTGTTGCAAAGATTGAGGGAGGAGAAATTGTATGCTAAATATGAAAAGTGTGAATTTTTGTTGAGGGAGGTTTCCTTCCTTGGATATGTGGTATTGGGGGATGGTATTAAGGTGGATCCTAGGAAGACTGATGTGATTAGAAATTGGCCTAGACCATTGACCCCGTCGGACATTAGGAGCTTCTTAGGCTTAGTGGGCTATTATCGGAGTTTTGTGAATGGGTTCTCTTCTATTTGTTCCCCTATGACAAAATTTACTCAAACGAAGACTAGGTTTGTGTGGACTGGTCAAAGGTTTGTGAATGGGTTTGTTTCTATTGCTTCCCCTATGACAAAATTGACTCAAAAGAAGGCTAAGTTTGTGTGGATCGACGAATGTGAGAGGAGCTTCCAAACCTTGAAAGATAAGCTTGTGTCCGCTCCTATATTATCACTACTGGATGGGCTTGAGGGATTTGTGATGTATCGTGATGCTTCTAGAGTTGGTTTGGGTTGTGTGATAATGCAAAATGATAAGGTCATACCCTATGCTTCTAGGCAAATCAAAGTGCATGAAAATAACTACCCTACTCATGATCTTGAAATAGATACCATAGTATTTGCTTTGAAAATTTGGCGACATTATTTGTATGGGGTGCATGCTGATGTGTTCTCCAATCATAATAGCCTCCAATATGTCTTCACTCGAAAAGATCTCAACTTGACACAAAGAAGGTGGCTAGAACTTCTTAAAGATTATGATATAAGTGTACATTATCATCCGAGTAAAGCAAATATGGTGGCGGATGCCTTGAGTAGGGTGTCCATGGGTAGCCTAGCTTATGTTAATAGTAGTCATAAAGAGATGTCTAGGGAAGTGCATTGGTTAGCTAGATTGGGGGTGAGGTTGGAGGAGGTTGGTAATGGTGATGTAGTTATTGTGGATGGTTCTAAGTCTTCTTTGGTTGGTGAGGTGATGGCAAAACAAGATCTTGATCCCTCCTTGTTAGAATTGAAGGCCTTGGTGAAAGAGGGTAAGGTGGAGGTTTTCTCAAAAGGTGGAAATGGTGCCATAGGTACCAAGGTAGGTTATGTGTACCATGTGTTGATGGCTTGATAGAAAAGATCCTTGATGAGGCCCATAACTCTTCTTATTCTATCCACCCCAGTTCTGCTAAAATGTGCAGAGATTTAAGAGAGGTGTATTGCTAGGGAGGCATGAAAAAGGACATTGCCAAATTTGTTTCCGATTGTCATAGTTGTCAACAATTCAAAGCCGAGCATCAAAGGCCGGGTGGCCTAGCCCAAGACATAGAGAATCCTACTTGGATGTGGGAGGTGATTAATATGAATTTTGTTGTTGGATTGCCCAAGACTAGAAAAGGTTTTGATTCTATCTGGGTTATGGTTGATAGGATGATAAAATCGACTCACTTCTTACTGGTTAAGGCAACATATGGGGCTGAAGATTATGCAAGGTTATACATCCATGACTTAGTGAGGTTTCATGGGATTCCTTTGTCCATCATATTAGATCGTGGTGCTCAATTTACCTCGTATTTTTGGAGGTCCTTCCAAAGGGGTCTTGGTACTAGAGTTAAGCTTTCTATGACTTTCCACCCTCAAACGGATGGCCAAGATGAAAGGACCATCCAAACCCTTGAGCATATGCTTAGAGCATGTGTGTTGGAGCTTTAAGATAGGTGGGACAATCATCTTCCGGTAATTGAGTTTCCCTGCAACAATAGCTATCATTCTAGCATCGGTATGACTCCTTTTGAGGATCTCTATGGTAGACATTGTAGATCATCGGTGGGGTGGTTTAAGGTTGGTGAGATGGCCTTGTTATGATCCGATCTAGTTATGGAGGCTCTTGAGAAGGTTAGGATAATTAGAGAAAGCTTGAAGATGGCCCAAGGTCGTCAAAAGTCTTATGTTGATATAAGGAGAAGGGAGCTTGAATTCAAAGTTGATGAGTGGGTCTATTTGAAGGTGTCACCCATGAAGTGTGTGGTCCATTTAGTAAGAAGGGCAAGTTGATCCATAGATATGTGGGTCCTTACAAGGTGATGAGAAAGGTTCACAAGGTAGCTTATAAGTTGGAATTGCCTAGGGAAATGAAGGGAAAGTTGAGCCCAAGATATGTGGGTCCTTATAAGGTGATGAGAAAAGTTGGTAAGGTAGCTTATGAGTTGGAATTGCCTAGAGAAATGGATTCAGTTCATTTGATGTCTCATGTGTCTATGTTGAGAAAATGTGTGGGTGATCTGAATGCTATTGTACCTCTTGATGTTGTAGGTGTGATTGAAGATAATTTGATATATGAAAAGATTCTAATTCAAATTTTTGACAGGCAAGTGAAGAGATTAAGAAACAAAGAGGTGACTTCCGTTAAGGTCCTTTGGAGGAATCAACAGGTTAATAGTGCTACTTGGGAGGCTGAAGCGGATATACAAAAGCGATATCCTTACCTTTTCCACTACACTAAATCCTAAGGTATTGATCTAAGTACTTTATATGATCTCAAGTCTTAAGTTCAGCCTTCATATCATTGCATATGTTCATGTTTAAATTGACAAGTTCATGATGATTTTACACTTATGACGGGATTTTTGAAATGGTGTTTAAGTGTATTGTTGCATCTCTATGTGGGCTAAAATTTTCATGTTTGTGTCTTTTATATATGTCACTTTGACATTCAAGGATGAATGTCCCCAAGGGGGAGATATTGTAACGATCCTAAAAAGTGCCCGAAAATATGCCTCGAAAGTGCTCAAAATTGTAATTTTCATATTTCTCAAAATCTATGTGCGATATCAAAAATTAAACTTCATGTTCTTATTCAAGGGATCATTTTGAGTGCAAAATGGGTCTAACCCCGATTTAAGAGCAAACGATTAGCAATTTCATTTTTCATGACTTTTTATTTCCAGAATCGATTTGCGATGGTACCACAATGCACAGACATCGCGAACCCCTGTAAATCTTGCCTTCATGACAGGTTCGCATCGCAGACCAGACGCGGACCTATGTATTTTTCTCTCGGTCCAAGGCTTTTGGATCTTGGGCCTAAGTGTTCCTTGAAATAGATACCATAGTAT